>JAPYZN010000095.1:0-100710 GCA_030522865.1 Psyttalia lounsburyi
TTCTTCAGTTCGATTAAAAAATCGGTGAGGGCCTTGAAGGACGCTTTACCGAAATATGGGGTAAGTCACGAGCATTATCACGGTTATTTAGCTGAATTTTGTTCAGACGTAACGTCTGCTTAAGTAACAGGTTCGAATGTGATATTGGCTGGTCACCCGCTCAATTCCAATAGCAATATTAATCATTTAATTTTTTGCTATTAGGAGGTATAGCGGCGGATGTGTTGATATTGGCCTTGAGTGGTGGATTGTTGGTGTCACAATCACGATTGTTTAATTATCTTTGGGTTGTCCTTGTCTAAAATACATGTTAAAATGTGTGGTCGTGGGACCAGAGCACCGCCACCTCCACGTGGTTGGTCCCGGGTGACGCAAAGAGCGATGATACGCGAGCGATTTTCGGGAACTTTAGATGCGCATAACTTTTGAACAAATCATTTCCGACAGCTAGGGTTTTTTTGGAGAGTGCTTAGGACCACCTAACAGAGACCTCCAAACATTATAACATTTATCGGAACATGCACCTATCCAAAATCCTTTCCATCCATTAATCCCATTGTCTTACCATGACAAATGTGGAACGCGCTTCCCCTAAGTCAATCAACAGAATTTGTTATCGTCGATCATTTTTATCTTTATCTTTCAGACCCTCGTCTACCTCGTTTTTCTCGTCATACAGATGGAAAATCCGCTGATTTTTGAAAAATACAACGTCTTCCTTCATCCAATATCCGCCAGCAGTATTCTCCTGGCCCTTTACGGCTTGAACATCACATTCATGAGCCTCAAGGATATCAATCCCGGTGAGTTTATCTAATGTTTCCTTAATGGGACATCCGGTGGTTCCCTAGCGGACAATATTTCCTTGGGCTTCTGATGTTCGCGAATACCTGTATCTGTGGAAACGAACTACCCTTGACTTCGTGAATACTAAGGAGACACCATAGAAACTCCAACCGACGATACCGATCTCGCAATCTGTCCGATTCAAATTAGATTTCTATTTTTTATCGCCAACAGAATTGAGACTGCGACTGAAGGCGACTGTCACTCAACTGGTGTTACTTTTTTCGAAGCTCCAGCCGGCGATTATCAGGGCTCTGCCAGCCACCGGAATCTTCCCCTGTGATCCGCCAATAACACCTCGAATTTATGCCGATTGTAAGTGTCAATATATTAGAAATATTGTTATCATTTTAAATTGTCAGCTTGTCCTCTTTTCTCCGTTCAATTTCGTAAAAATTGAACTGCACTTACTGCCTGTTAAGAGAATAATTGTCAGGATTTTATTAATTATAAAATTCGTATAATTCCTAAATAACAACAAATAGAAGAATATTACTCCTCCCCCGAAAATTCAACAATATAAGCACAAGAGTATCAAGAAATGCTAATCACTCCACCCGGAGTCAGTTAAAAGATCCGTTGGAATTTTTTTAACCATTTTATTTTTCCCCTTTTGACACTGATCACGATGACAAGGGATTGAAGAAAAAAAAAGATTGCAACCAGGTCCGAAGTCGTTAAGGGTTAAGGTCCATATAAACTCACATTGGAATCGTGATCTTCTCAGGTTTCTTTCTCAATTTCAGTTACCTACAACGCACTGATGGTAATCGAGATGTTGCTGCTCTGCTACGCGGCGAGGCATCTATATACGGAACAAAGAGTGGAGAAGGCGGACGAAATGACGACAGTACCTGAGGAGCATCGCTTGAAGACTGAATTAAAACATGAAAATAATTTTAGTCCTAATACTAATAATAATAATAATCATAATAATAGCGGTAATAATGGGTGTGTGCAGGGGTCGGGTGGAGTGGCGAATATGGGGTTTCAGTGAGAGTTGGTCAATTCTAAAAAAAAAACATTGTTGTGCTCAAATAGAAAATGCAATTATCTATTGACAAATACGAAGAATATTTTTCGTGCAATCGTAGTTAGGTAAAAATAATAAGGCGATTTTATGAGCCCCTTCTTCAGGGAGTGAAGACGATCTACGAAATGTATTTCTCAATTTTCAATTGATTATGTAAAATTAATTTGCTTCACATACCAAAAATAAAATTTAAAAGGTTTTCTGTTAGCTCCGGAAACAAGAAAAATTATTCTTTGCTTATTCAAATTATCTTACTGATTATCATGACCGAACATTTTTAGTTTTTTTTTCCGTATTTTGCTTATTAATATGGCCGGAAAAATTGACTGAAAAAATACTCCCTTTAAAAAAAATCCCAAAAAATTGTAATTTTAACAAGACTCATGCCAAGCCAAAGATTTCATATAATCGTCTCCTTCTCTAAAGGGAGATGGGTCAAAGGACAAGGGACAGAGAAATGGATGAACGACTTTGAAAATTGTTTTCGACCCCTCCTTATTATCCTCTGGCTTCACCTCTCGCATGACAAATTGGGATATCCCTGATGTGTCCTCAAGCGTAGTAAAAGATGCCCAACCCGAGATGATGCGTGGAATGAATTGATAATATACATTTTTATTCTAAACAAAAAAAAACTTGTCCTCCGCAACAATAAATTTTACACTCAGTCTCTTTGTTTATTGGGATGCGAGAGGAAAAAGAGTATTTTATTTTCGAGAGAGACGTGTGAAAATACTTACGAAGTGTTTATAATGAAAGACGGCAAGAGGGTTGTGCGTAACTGCTGGTCCATTCGTTAGATACTGTATACATAAAGAGCCCTCGAGTTGGTGCCCTAACCATTGAGTGGATGAGGGCCCTTTGGTGCAATCCATGAGGTGCAACACGTGCCGTTGCTGTTGTCTAAGCGCAAAAGGACGATGGAGTGCATAGTCACCGACCCGTACTTTAAATAAACTTAATTATATGATATATATGTGTCCGCTGAACCGATGGCAGAAAACGATACATTGAAATTTTGTATACTGTATACCAGAGTAATATTAAATCAGTCCGGTGTTCTAACTTTGTTGCTTTAAAAAGAAAAATAATTAATGGCATTCAGTAGGCCAAAGCAGTAAACAACAATTGATAATTGACCATCCGATGGTTTTCCATGAAACACTCTGTCCCTCCCAGAAGTCCGTTTGGAATTTCATATTCACCTACTGATTATTATTTCAAAGACCATTGGACGCGTCCGATGCTTGGGATTTCATAAGATTCATACCTCGCCCCGGCTTATCTCATCCTCAAAAGTATTATCTCCATATTAATGGAGGGTATTTATAAGCAGCTATACAACTGTTACTTTTTTTCTGCCCCTGCATAAAAAGATATTCGAAATCAAGGGCCATGAGTTGGACCAGCTGGTTTTTTTTTATTTCAATTTCTCTATTCACAGACAACAGTCGTTACTTACAAAGAGACATATCAACATTTAGTAAAATTAATCAAGCTATTGTCTGAGTATCAACCTCTAACAATATAAAAAAATACTCTTCCCACGAATATCGAAGAATTTTCTCACCACACAATGGCCAACACTCAGCCAACATTACGTCAATGCTGGCCGACTGTCGGCGATTGCTCCTCGCCTACCAGGAGTGCCTAGACAAGTGAAACGGGATTTCTCATCTCGCGATGAAAGATGATGGACGAGATGTACGCGGATGCGTATGGAGTTAGTCAACAGCAGCAACGAACCGTAACGCTGCTCAGTCAAAAAATCAACACAAGAGCAAGAAGAAGCCTCTCTCTCTCTCTCTCTCTCTCTCTCTCTCTCTCTCTCTCTCTCTCTTTCTCTTTCTCTTTCTCTTTCTTCAATCTCAGTGCACATGGAACCTATGCTGGTCCCCTTCTGAAAAGCCCCCAATTCCATTTCACTGGGATCAATGAATCATTCGGCACAGATGCCGACGTCGTCGTCCATTGCTCAAGTCCTGAATGGTATAAAATATAAACACCAATGAGAGGAACAAACACTGTGTCTACCCATTCTATATCCTCCCGGAGGATTCTGCTGAGTTTATTCGCCTACTCCCACGAATGCAATCGGTCGACCCTTGATGAATCAGGCCCTCTCGCCATTTGATTTTAAACTCAAAATGTATATTAAATTTCAAGCATTTGAAAAAAAAATTGTGGCGATCTTATCGCTGAGAAAAAAATGAAATCGTCTCGAATAGTTCAGAAATAGTCGCATATGTTTTACCATTCCCCTTACGATTGTCCACCCCTTGATTACCCATCCCAAAGCGTCACTGACATTACCGAATTATTTATGAGCCAGGAAGACGTCGCTATGCCCCCCTCTTCAAGATATTTCAAATGATACATCAGTCACTGAACATTTGGTGATCCCACTGCAGAGATACCTGAGGAGATCGACGCGATCCAGTAAGATCGTAGTGATAGGCTCGAGTTTTTACCTAGAATTCCAAATTTTATTTTCCTACGTGGCATAAACCCAGAACCCAGTACAACAACAGAACGCGCGACGACTCTCAACTAAAAGATTTATCTCTCAAAAGAGAGGGACGAGAGAATTTCCTGGCATGCGAGGAGCAGAGGCCCACCAGAGCCCACGATCTTCCAGGGCAGTTTTTTTTTCTCTCATTTTTTTTTTTACTTTTACTTTATTTTTCTACCTCTCCCGTCTCTTCGAGGGGTCTCTTCTACCTGCAACCTGGTCTACAATCTAAACTACAAGGCTCAACGTATAAAAGCCCACTGATCGTGAATTGGCGCATTGTGGATATTGGGGCCTTTCTAATAGATTTAACAGTTTCCTTTGGCATATGCGAGGGCACGGTTCAATGGCTATGAATAATAATGTGGAAACGAGTTGAATTGAAAATGTTTTCGATGCCTGACTGCACAGGCGGATAGAATGGATAGCCAAATAACAATGTATCCGGAGAGCGCTGACGGATCACTGGATTGAACGATCGAGTGGTTTACTTAGTCGAGTATTGGTCGATCATCGGTCGACCAACCATCGGCTGACCCTCGGCCAACTATCGAGCGACGATCGACCAGCCTTCGACTGAACGATTTCGAATAAATCAACAAGTGGATTATCGAGCGGATGGATACTGAGGGACTGAGGGATCCAGTGATAAAGTTGGGCGAGTGTTGGTCGAGCATCGGCCCATGTGACTTTCCTTGATCAACTGTATTCATAATTTATGACACAGAAAGCCTCCCGAAATTGAAGAATATATACGTTCAAGTGAATTAACTGATCTTGCGAGTTAAACAAATTAAAAATATTTTAAAGAAAGCGAAACATTGTCGCTTTCAATTTTCCTGGTTCTCCTGAAGCCGTGAATTTTGTAAGAAAATCCTAATAAATCCCGATGCAATTTTTCCTCTCCTATTTCAGAAAGGATTTCCAGAAAGGATTTGGGCCGAAAAGTGCCGTGAATTTTCCCACCGTCGGCTCCTTTCACTAAACGTCCCCCTTCACGGTTGCCCCCAATTTTTCCGGCTCAAGCGATTTTCATTGATCAACATTGATCGACTCTTTTTCAATTATCCAGAATTAAAAACGGGTGTGTCGACTAATCAGGGAGTCTGACGATTGCAATTGGCCAGGTTTTCCCCAACAGAAATTTGATTAGTTATTAGTAGAACGTTAATTAGAAGCACGCCGACGTGCCTAATCATACCACCCGCCATCCAAAACTCCACGGGGAGCCCAGCGACGGCAACCCTCATCGACGGTAACCCAGTGAAGACATAACATTTTTCATCGCAAATACGACGGGATTAAGTTTTTTTCACAATTCACCTGCATAAATATGTGTAGCAAGTGGACGAGTTTCAAAATTTTCTAGAAACTAGAGTGTTTGAAATCCAAGGGCAGATGATTCCTAAGAAAATTTCTTAAATATCTGAAGAGTTGGAGCGTCTCCAACCGATTGAAAATATTTTTTCTAGACTCATACAGCCCAGAGAGCGAAACTTAAACAAATTAATTCAGAGTGAACTTCAGTTTTTTCCAGATTTCTCAAATATACTAGAAGAGCTATAGCATTTCAGCTTTGAAACGGCATTGGATTCCTAAGAGAATTTCCTAATGATCTGATGAGTTGGAACATTAATTCACGTTTTAATTAATTAATTCTCTAAAAACATGTATTATTAGAGGAGTGAGAATTGATGAAACTTTGTCAATGTCTCCTGACACCTGCAGCGTAGACTCCACTCGCCACCAAACAACATGCCTTCTCGGGGGGTAATTCAGGAGATAGAGCCAAAGAAACTGGCAAATATCCGCAATTTTGGTTCGCAGAAAGCCTCCAAGACACGATGCTGCATTGTGCGGATTATGTGGTTTGCTCTTCTCGAATCCCGCATTGTCCGAGTGTTTCAGTCAATTATAGGGGCCATCACGCGACTGCGTGAGGTGGTCATTGTTATTTGAGCTCAGTGTTATGATTCTTTGAGGATAATTTTCTGGAGGGATGAAAAATTAATTTTTAGGAGACATCTGGCGTCGAGCTCAATACCTTCCAGTCATTTGTGTCATTTGTGCTATACAGGCTACACACAGGCTATATACAGGCTATTAAACTCGTTATGTCAATATTAATTACGACAGGAAGAAGACTCGAAATTATAACTATTAGCATTGCTCAATGCTATACGAAAGGAATGACAAATAATGACGAAATCAATAGACTCACCGGTCGGGTCCGAGGTTCGAAAGCTAGAGGAGAGCGCGATGTCTTGCGGTGAGGTGAGAAGTAAGTCATCGCCAAGTCACCAGCGGCACGTTTCGTTTATTTATTAAATTATTACAATATACTTCCGGGACGGATGAGCGCAGAAAAAGGGCAATAATACGATTTGTGGTTGACTCATTTAGCTATCGATATGGACATCACAATAAACTTCAGTTTCGCAAATTTTGTTTTCGTCTAAAACAATGGTGTGAACAGGGGCTCGACCAGAGGTTTCTCCAAAGCCCCCGAAAATCCGAGCGACAGCCTTATCAATCTCCCTCAATGCAGCATCATTAGAACGAGCGTCTCTGCGCCTCTCAGATGTTTGCCGGTCCGTTAATTGCCTTAATGGCCCATGAGACACGCACGATTTTAGACGTATGTCATCTCGTCACATAATACGCCACCAGCCGACAGTCCGCGCCTCCCCCCGCACTTTTATCTCTCACTCATTTTTCTGGAGGCGGAGAAAAAAAAAGTTTTCAAAATAAAATCAAAGAGCCATTTTCCGAGTACAAGGGGGAACCCCGCATAAGGAAGATAAATTTGACATTCATGCAGCATCACAGACAGCAGCTGGCGAATGCATTGAATTTTACTGTCCTAAAAATGATTCTCCAACGCCCGATGGCTCGTGGAACCATCTGTTTCGCCTTGAAAAATCGGAAAATGCGCTTTTCTGGATTTAGATTGGGACCCAACCCCCATCTGGCATATGGTGTGCGGAGGAGTTAGGATTCCTCGAGGATATACGGGAAGTATCAGTAGTTTCATCTTTTCTCAACTCAATCGGCACGCAGACTATATTATTAACAGGTTAATCCAATTCCTTTTGTAAAACATCAAAGGGAGTTATTTCAATTCTACTGTTCGCCCGAGCTCGCTCACGAGTTTAATTGGTGATGTTGGAGTCGTGACCAAAGTCATCTTGATTTCAATTTCGTGGACATTGTACTCTCAAATGTTCTCGCTGGTACTTCCGAGTTTGATTCAATTGACCATCAATTTTTTTTTTTCTGACTCAATTATCCACAGACCATTGAATTTCCATTATGGCTTTCGCCGACAAAAGGTCAATTGCCGTCGCATGGGGAGGAGGAAATCTTTTGACTTTTATAGCCCCAGATTTTTGTAGGTCACCGCCAGTGATAGACTTTTTGAAATTGTTGCCTGAACTCGAGCGAAAGTCAACATTGGATTTGGTCAAATTTCTGTTGACATCAATTAATTGTTGCTATAGAATTAAATCAAAATACTTGAAGACGCCTCTCTCAATAAAAATATATATATATAAATTAATTTTTATGTTAAAAACTGTTAAAAAATGCAAGAAAAAAAATCAATTTTACAAAAATTTTCGCTTGAATTTTTTTCGAAACCTGAATGATCCGAGAATGCTAGAGCAATCCTGTTGTTACCTCTGTCTGATGACGAGCATTCATAGATGATCTTTGCTCTAAAATATTATGGTGGATGATGTGCTGCCTGCCCACGTAAAATCACCCACTATTTTTCACCCGAATTGCCTCTCGGCACTGATGTCGATACAAACCTAGAGAGGGCCCAGGGGAGATAGATTCTGACCGCCACTTTACACTTCGGTCCAACGGCCTGTCTTCGCGACCATATGGTGGCCGTAGGCAGGTCATTATTTTCCTCAGTCCCGAAAAAAAAGGGAGAGAAAAAGGGCCGGGAGGGAGAGGACTGGCGACGAGGAGGACGCGTAAAGGAAAAAAGACGGCAGAACGAAATATACCGGGAGTACTCCGCTAAAAAGGAGGGGGCGGCGGGTGAGGAGGATTGGGGAGGGGAGGGGAGGGATGAGGTGGCCCATGCGAAATTGCTTGAAAATTGCTCACGCGGTTTCCGAGGATAATTTCATAATTCGAGATTTTTAATTTGAATTTCAATTCCGCGGTTGCGTCTCCTCATCGGGATCCACCGAGTGAGGGCTCCCTCCCCCCCTCCCCCCTTAGTCCTTATTTATTTTTTATATTTTCTCCTTCTTTACCCATTCTCTCTATAAAATATGCTAAATGCTGCGGATGGATCGGCGAGCGCCCCCACCGCGTGAGGCCCCCGAGGGCTGTTGTTATTTCGGAATTATGAATGTTGAGAGATGAAGTATAATAATTGACGGGGGATATGGCTGGGGTAAAAAAATTTTTCGGGGCTTTATAGACTATCTTATGACGCTACTTGGGTGCAAAATATACTTGGATAGAGGGACAGCACGTGTGCTGGAGCGGCACTTCTCGGGTAGTTCTCTCTTTGGTGGGACAAGGTTCAAGGGGAAGTGAAAGAGGAAGGAATTTCTAGAAGAATAGCAGGTGGGAGGGGGTGATTATTGAGGGCTGCAGGGCACTCTGCGTTATTTATCGACCTCAACTGCGAGAAATTGGATGGTTCGCGGTAATTTGTCTCTTTTTCAGGCGCTCCCATTCTAGCTGGTGCTGTTCATCCCTCCCCCTGGCACCCCGGCCCACTGGCCCCCCGGCCCCGCCGCCCTGGGAAGAAAATTGTTTCCTCCGGAAAGTGCGGATGGAACTTGAGTCTTCGAGTCTTCAAGGAGACACGCTCACCTGAACTCAATAAAAATTTCGATTTTTTCTCTCTCAAATTAAAAAGAAATTGTTTCTTTCAGTTGAATTTTTTTTCATCAGGGAAGCAAGATTGATTTGCCTTTCCGCACTGAAAAAACTATCAATCTGTTCAATATATTTATTTGAACAATCAAATGCCCGAAATTTCTGCAGTAAAATTCGCAGGTCAGTTCTTAAATGACGGAAAATATTAACTTATTATAGCTTAGTGACATAATTTCCACGCAGTAATTCACACGCAGATTGGAATATCCAGTTCTGCCCCCCTCGGTTCCACCCGCGGTCGGGTGATAATTCTGACGCGCAGGGCTGGAATGCCCAATTTTTCTTCCCATCTCGGACAATCTCCTATTATCATTTTCAAAGTAAATTTAAATGTCTATTAGGAGAAACCGCCCGACAGGATTTTCCGCCGCGGGATGCAGAGACCCAGGAGGTAAACCGAGCGGTCGCTGTCATTGCGGAGGTCCAACTGACGAGACCGCAGTAAATAAAGTAAAAGTCAGTGTCGAGGGTATCGTCGGGTGCAATTTCTTTCGGCTACATTTACAACGGCGAACAAAGGGGATACGAAACACTGGAAAAAGAGAAATTTTGAAGTATTCGGAAGTCCTTGGGTGGGTTGACCACTAAAACCGAATGTTAAAAATCATCATGAAAATTGTGATTTACGGTAGAGTGATGCTTGACGGGGGGAAAAAAAAGAGAGAGATAAAAATTCAACGAGTATACGGTCATGCAAAGGAGGGGTCGCCACAACTTCCTGCGGTGGGATCTCACTGAAGAGAGAACACGGAATTCCCCGGGACTTCTAACTATACCGCTATGAGTGCGAAAGTGCAAGCGAGACGCAGGCATTTACACTGTGCAAGTACCTATGGAACGACTTTGGGGGGGGGGCTTGAGCCTGTCTCGATTGTAGCACTAAATTATATGCGAGGTTGCACGCGCAGTAATTTTAACTCCTGGACCACGGGAAAATAAAGGCAATGGGGGCATGTCGTAAAAGTGGGGAAAAGAGACAACTGGGGAGAAGACTTTAACCAAATGACGATGGTTTGACCGGTGAGGAGCGAAAAATTCGACGGAGACAAGAAAAAGGGAGAGGAAAAAAGGTGGAGGGAAGGTGCAGCCTAAACTGTTAATTTATGAGGGGCAAGAACGTCAAGAAATTGGGAGAGAAATTGTCAACTCATTTACACGTGACGAGACGAGTTTTGGAGGAAATAAAATATTGTCGACTCATTGTCGGGGTCGGTAGTAATTCCGAGGGTGAAACTCAAATCTGGAAACAATCGAGAGCTCCTCACGAGTCAGGGCTGCGGGGGAAAGTGAAGATTTATGGGGGTCGAAGAAAAATTTGTCTCAAATTTTTTTAACCGATGAGTTCATGAAGAATCTCTGCTGGCAATTGTCAATTTCAAGAGACAATGAGGTAAGCAAAAAAAATTGTTGGAGAGCATTATTTATCGAGCCACAAGGAAAAGGAGAAGAAATAAATATGCCCATCCCTCCGCAGCCGAAAAAAAAGTAAATCTTAAAAAACAAAAATAAGAGCCTGACATTCCTTAATGGACCCCAAAAATTACTATTACTCATCTCATATTGAACTTATTGGATCCCCTCGATACTGGCACGAGTCCTAATTGATCCTGTTGGCCAAAACCATACATCCCCCCCTCCCCTCCTCTCCCCACTACGGAAACCCAATAACTCTCACAGTATACCCCGAGTGGAGTGTGTCCGCTCGATAAGCCCCGAGCCATCCACAACCATAAATTCCAACTTTTCCGTAAATTTGTCAGCATTACACAGCACACATTTGTGTAAACTTGAACGACGATGAAAAATCCTCTCTCCTGTACAATGAAAATTTTTTCCACGGAGCTGACTCCGGTTACCACCTGTCTCTCCACTTTTTCCCGGCTCTGACTGTTGGTGTCCCGATGTCTCTTTAGCGTCACTCAATGGGCATGAGGATGAAAAAAAATATATATAAATGCACAATGAAAATTTGTCTCAGGCGTAGTTGACGCGAAAAGTTGGATTGAAAAGGAGATCCTGCCTCCCCCCCGGCTTTTTGGCTCTCTCTCTCTCTCTCTCTCTCTCTCTCTCTTTCTTTATTCTACTGTTGCCCACAACCATTTTCACTGTAAATTTTCTGCTTTGTTAGACACCGCCTGGGGATTTTTAGTGTTTGGTTCCCAACCTCCCTTTTCCCTTCTCACTCTTCTCTTCACACTTGTAAATCCACCCTATAGGTGCAACATATTTTTCCCAAAGTGCGGATAATCCTGGGCTATTCGGTTAGATTCAATGGTAAAATACCTCAATATTTCCAACGATCGATACCCTGATTTATTCGTTTCTCCTATTATTCACGGATGATTTCACATGTGAATTATGTGGAGGATTTATTAACTTATTTATTTATTTATTTATTTATTTATTGAGCATGTGTAAACTATAAAACTTTTAATTCTGTCCATATTTATATGATAAAATTTCATAAAACATGAGTTATGTACAGATATTGATGTATATGTGTTTTTTTTTCCAAAGTACTGATTTTTATATCCTGTTGTCAGATGAGATTAAGTTATTTTTCATCGAGTTTTCCAGATATCGGATAAATTATTACAAAAACCATTTATAATATATTTGATATGTTCATGCAACGAAATTCATTGGTTACAAGACGAATATTCGAAATTAATAAGAGTTCGAGTAGAACTAATCGGGAGACAATGGAATTTTATTTTTCTATAGTAACGGGAAAAAATATAATTTAAAAAAATCAACTGGAGAATCGTTGACTGCGGAAAACAGATTTCCCGGGAAAAAATATGTTCCTTACCCCGAAGCAATTAATGTGGCCTCATGAATAATCCACGACCCGAGATTACTTACGACTCGATAAACAATATTTCGTGTCGTGTAGATGGCGAGCGATAAGCCATAAGCCTCTCAGTAAATAGAGACCTACGATGGATTTGATCCTAGACAAACAGCCTCCAAGATACTCTAATACTTTCAATACATAACCAAAAACGGAGAGAATATAATAGGTGAAACAGGAAAAACTTCCTCCGGCAGCGGATGATTTAACAAAGCGTGAAATATCTCAGCTGCAAATGGGAGAATATTTTTTGACGCAAATGGCTCTCACAAAAGTGAGTATACTTTGGGAAAGAAAAATACCTCGGGATTTCTGTGCGTTCACGCCTGTCCCGATCTTTTGTCCACTTCACATTTTAGGAGGAATTGCCGGGGCCGAGGATTGGGCAATTTTCAGCTCGATTGCAATGGTGTAACAAAAATATTCATTTCCGCACGCTTAACAACTTAGAAATTCGAAAATTCGATATTGGCGTGGTGAAAATTTTCGTTTAGACCCATTTTTTTGGCACAGGATGGAATTTTATCGTAGGTACGTTATTTTTTTTTTTAATAATTAAAAATAATATTTTCTCTCATTGTCAATTGGAAATTCTTCAGAGCACAAACAGCAAATCGTTCGCGTATCAGCAGTCCCAAAAGCCCAAAAGGACGAAAAATCAGTAAACTGTGACCCCTGGAGTTATTCCGAGGGCGCCAGTCCTCAAGTGCAGGAGGGTATCCAGCCTGAGACCTCCCAGAGATGACAATTAGTGTCATGCCCGCCCCTCCCACCGTATCCGGGGTATTATCCCCCGGCCCCCCTTTAAAAAAAACGTAATGAATTGAATAGTGAAAACATCTCGGATCAAAAATCTTGCACAGGTATATCGTCACTCTCCCGGTGTGTATAATTTCCCGGTAAACACATTATGAAAAATATTTTTATGGGAGTGGTCCCTCTCCCGCGCGGAGATGCTCCACCGGAAGTTTTTTCGATGCCTTCTCTTTAACATTTTTTTCGTTTTTTTATTCTTCTCTTCGACTCCACCCTTCAGAGCCTCCACATGCGCCATAAGCGCATGACAATGAACAGGATGTGTACAAATAAGGGTATTTGTCTCGTTGGGCTGATTGTCGACGTTGAAATATATGCCAGGGCCCACCCCCCGAGAATATAGAAAATTGTTTAGCGCTGAAATCGTGAAAGCGAATAGGAGTATTTTCTATTCATAAGATTTAGTTGTAGGCATTTTATACTTTCAATTCATCTCAGTAGACCTGACGTTTTGTTACCCCCCATCCCCCACCCCCTCCCGGGGCACACTGTGTGGACTCTGGCTCACTCTCACACCTGGGTACCGCTAGAAGGATGTTTCTTTTATGTTGTTGCTGAAATTAGATTTGTGAATTCCAGAATCACTCAGTGTCATTTCCTCGAAATAATCCGCCGCGGACTAATGACTCCTCGAAATATTTTCCGCTAGTCATCTTCCGGAGTAATTGACAGTGGTTTTGAATTCATTTTTAATCTTCTTCTTTTTATTTAAGGGAATAAAATAAATAGTCAAAGGCGGTCCGTGGGCTGGGATTATGACTGTCATAAATAGATGGGGCATTCCACTTATTAGGATGGTGAGGCTAATTGAGTGATATTTTATTGGGCATGCGATAGGTTATACCTGATAAATTCTTGTGACCCTTTGGGATTAGTAATTGGAGAATGGTTTCTGTTGATCAATTTTTTGGAGCTGTATTTTTATTGATTTTGGCGCGGTTGCTTGGGGAAACTGCTGTTTCCGAAGCGGAAATGGGTCAGAAATCTTTGTCAAGAAAAAAATAATTAACTCATTGGCTCTATTTTTGGAGACATTGAGAGACCAGTGGGAATGATAACAAAAAAAATTAGTATCATTAATTATAGTTCTGGTTTATCAGAGAACAAATGTAGAAATCGGATTTTTTTTTCAATAGTTGGACATTTTCTTAATAGATTTTAGAAATTTGGTCAACAAAATTTTATACAATTATGGACAATTACAATACAATTCATTTGATGCAGTCTATGAGATATAGAGACTGCGTAAAGAGCCGATAATGGCTCTAAGAGGGCATTTCCATTTCGGAAAATTGGCCCCGAAGTTGATAAGATTCAGTCTCGGCCGTTTCAGTCTTTTTTTTTTTCTTTATGAGTTGAGAATAGTCGAGGAGATATGTCTACTCTAGGTATAACGTGTTTTTCAGGTGATTCAGGAGATAATGGCCATTCAACAATAACAATAAAATACAAAGAGAGGAATTTGAAAACTATTTTGGAGTCATAAAGCTGGGGGAGGTGATAAGACGGGGGAATCAAGTGATGCAGGTCGAAAATAGTGGAAACATTTTATGAGAGATGAATAATTTCCAATTTTATTGTGTTTTTATTATGAAATTGTTATTTTTTATAGTACTCATCCATTCTGTGTTTAATTTTGGCCTCTGCTGGCGGAGTTTTAACGATTGTTTTTTTCCTTGAACTTGGGATATACAAATTGAATTTCTTCTTTGTTAAATCTTTTACAGAAATTTTAAAAAAATAGCCACTTTCATGTTATTTTTATTTAATTAAATTTTCAAATAGCTAGATTTATTTTATTGGATATTGTGAGATTGTAAAGTTAATCCACAAAGTCCTATTATCCTCTTCCCTCTTGTATTTCTCCTGTTGATATAGCAATTTTTTTTAAGGATTTAAGTATAAACGACCATTCGACAATAACAATAAAATATAAAGAGGAATTTAAAGAGATTTTGGAAGTCATAAAGCAGACGGGAGTGATAAGCCATCTGAATCAAGAGATGCAGGCGGAAAATAGTGGGACTATTCTATGAGAGACGCATGTATCCGAATTTTATTGTATTTTTATTATTGAATGTTTATTTTTTATTTTATTTATCCATTCAAACATCAATTTAGGTTTTTGTGAACGTTTAACAATTATTTTATGGTCAGAATTTCGGAGGTCAAATTGAAAATTGAATAAAATTATTAACTTATTAACTTTTATTTGATTTTTTTTCTCTCTTAAAGTCAATGGTAATTCTCTCCTGTCTCTCATTTCTATTCCAGATATACCGCAGTTATCCCAATAAAACATAAAATGAAGAATTTAAAAACAATTTTGGAGTCGTAAAATAGAAGGAGATGATACAGCGGTGATGCATAGCGGAAAATCGTGGAGACATTCTGTGAGAGACGTGAGAGATGAGCAATTCCACATTTTATTTTATTTTTATTGCTCAATTTTTATTTTTCATCACTTTTATGCACTCGAATCCAACTTAACTATTATTTCATAATTTAACCTGTGATTTCTAACTTAATTATCCGGCGAGTGTCTCTAGGAAATGTTAAAAAGCCTATTAAAAGCAAAAAGTCGACTTTTCAAGGAAGAATCATGGAATTATTTAGTAACAGCCACTTTTGGACAACAAGATTTTTCAATCACACTCTCCCGAGCTACTGATCTTCCTGCGAGGAGGCGGGAAAAATTTCCTACAATGTGTATTAAATTAAAAGATAAAAACGATTTTTAATAAAAACTCCGGATTTTCTGTTTTTTTTTGTTTACTTCTTTTTTGTATGAAATAATCGTTTCATCTCCTCTTTCTTTCGTCTGTCTGTTATAAGTCCCTATTAGCATATCCTTCCTCCTATTATTATTACTATTCAGTCTATACGATCGTTGATACAACAAATCCCACTACGGTATTCCCATTGTTACGAATGACTCGGTAATTTTCCTACATCATACAGTATAATCTGCAGTGAATAAAATCGAATCAATCAATCAATGAATTAATATGTGAAAACAATCATCGGAAAAATAATTCAACCCGCGGAAAACCACCAGGCACCACCAATCAACCTGCCAAATAACATGCAGATCTCTTGCGACCACTTGAACGTCATTTCCCCTCCCCCAAAAAGCCTTCGCATGGTACATCTTTCTTTTTCGCAATGGGGAAGAAACAATTTGTGCGTTGAAATAAAGGCGGCACTGGTGGTCCCCGGAGGCAAAAGACTTGAGCCATATGCCAAGGGGACGCGGGACCCATTGGGCACACGGGTAATTACGAGGGATGCTCTTCTCTTCTCCCCCGGCACCGAAGCTTTCGGCATTCTAGTATATATATATAGGTTCTCGTGCGCCCAGCGGCCGAAGCAACGATGGAGGGGGACAGGGGAGGAGGAGCGGAGTCCACGAAAATTTTCGGGGGTGGGGGGGGGGGGGGGGGCGGCTATTTAGGTTCCCCGCGGGCGGGGGGGGGGTTTTTGGGGAGACCAGAGACATAAAGGCTCGGCTCCATTGTCCTGTCACACACGCTTACAATTTTTTTTTCCCATATATATTTTTTCCTTTTCTCCTCTCGTTCATCCGAACCATCGATTCAGTGGGAGTGCAAGTGGTGGAGTACCAGCGACTGAGGGATTGTTAAAATGCGGTCTCTGTGTGTCTTTATGTTTTTTGTGTTCTCCGTGACATTGGGGGAGAGTTTTGATCTTGGACCAATCGTGAGGATTGCTCAGTGCAGAATGCAGTGTATGAAGAAACACAGCACAGACGGCAGTTGTGATTGGTTCACCAACCACGCTGAGACTGTTTGTAATGAAGTAAGTTCATGTTTTTGTTGTTGCTCTTGTTCGGAAGATATGATCTGGAAGTTCACGCTTTACAGATTGACTGGACTTTTTTTATCATGTTTTTTTTTTATTTAACTGTACGAAACGGTTGTATACGGCATTTGCCCATACAAAAACAAGTTCGTTAACAATTTGTCGAGTTTAACTGCCTTTGGAATTTGTGAGCATTGTTTATTGATAATAGTTTCTTTTCTCCCGGAAATATTCTTTTTGTGATTTTTGGGGGCTCTTGAGAAATATGAGGAGGTAACTTGAATAGGGGGTATATGACTAGAGATCCTACCATAACTCCCAGCACGGCAATGTTTTTGAAATTTCGAAAATGAAAAAGACCGGAATATATTTTTTCATCTGGAAAATTTTAGAAAATGTTTATGTCTGTAAAATGTTTAGAAAATAAACTTCATATATTAATTCTTTGCAGTGAATTACCCATTGAATTAACCTTGACTCCCCCCCAAAATTCGGAGATCATTTATTTTTTACAATTCAGTCTCGTTATTCCATCCCTCGGGAATTTCCCTGATTTATCGTATCTCATAAATTCAACTGTCTCGTCTTCTTTCTATTATTACGGAGCATTGAAAAATCGTGGTCGTCCGCGGGGACATATGGAGGGGGAGGGGGGAGTATCCCGATTATCTAACGCACATGGTGCGGCAGAAAAGAAGTTTGATTCCTCCCTTTGGGGCGTTGTTCATTTGGTGAAACGTATTTCAGGGGTGTCCATTAATTTGGGGGACGAGGGGGATGAAAATCGATTTTCAACTAAAAGAATCATACACGTTCTACGTGAGGATGAAACATTGGACCAACGTGGGGCCCACGCGGAACACATTCATCCATTCAAATTTATTCCCCCTCCGGAGTCTCCCGTGGGGACAGCATCTCCCCTCCTTTACCATTAGAATAATAATTTTCGCCTTTAGAGGCTCGATCTGTCTGATCACCCGTCAACTCTGGGTGTGATAATAATCACTGATGGAGAATAGAAAGGTGTAATTCATACTGGTGACACCGAACTCATCTAGTTCTGATGTAGGTCTTTTAGAGATGAACTTTTTTTTTGTGTTCATTCATCTTGAATTTATTTTACATTAGACGGCAACACGATTAATTCGAGGACCATTCGATACCATAACAGTATTAATAAAACAACTCTGAGGTACAAACTGGGAGACTCTGGAGTCTAATTTTATATGAATTTTCTTTTTCATTCGTTTTTTTTATCCAGTTTCTCTCCTGCAGTCAAGACAAATGAGTACTAAGCCCGAGTTGACTGACTCTTCGAATGAATTTAATAGTCGCGAAACTCCAGTTCTCCCGCGCACTTGAAACCCCCACTCAATGCAAATTCAAATCCAATTCTCTTTTTCCATGGACTGAAAAATTTAAAAATTCATTAGAAAATTTTTCCACGTGCACCGATTCCCGGATAGCGCAATAATAAATTTCCCCGTCAGTTTCTAAATTTTCCTCCAAATTTATCTCCCAACGCCAAACAAACCCGAGTAGAATACGTGCCTCGACAGTTTGAGAATGTCACGCGCAGGGACGCTAAAGAGTGAGAAAAAACAGCAAGCATCTCACGCTGACAAAAACTAAAGTGTCTAAGGATTCTTAAAACTCTCGAGTTTTATAAATTTTTCAAAGGACATGTCTGACCCAGTTCAGAGTCAATCCTGTACTTTTTCTCCTGCATTGATTCGTTTTTGAGAAAACATCATTAGTGGGCGGTGATGCCGCAGGGAATTTCTAAGAAGTAACCGGGGGCCCCCAATGGGATATAATATGAAACGCGTCCGGCGTGCAGACGCTCGGCGGTCGCCAAGAGGGGTTACAGAAAGAAGAATGGAGATAGAGAGGAAATAAAAAATAAGACATTGTGAAAAAAGAAGGAAGAACAAAAAAAATTTGAGGGAAAAAAAGAAAAACTATATAGTATATATGTATACATATATATATACTCAAAGCGGAGGGGAGGGAATAAAAATGTGGATAGTCCGGCACAGCATGGCTATGCCAATAAATACGAAGACAACGACGAGCGTTGCCTGTTATGTGGTTGGAGTAGGGAACAGGTTGGAGCTAATTCAGTGAAGGGGCAGCCCCCCCCCCCCCCCCCACTTGAAAAACCCTCTTATACCTTCTTGGTTATATACCCTTGGTTGTACCGTAGAAAACCGACCTCGCTTAAATCGCCCAATTCAACCCAACCGCTTGATGGTTTTTATTCGCCGTCCACTCCGCTCTTCTATGATTTTTTTGATCCCCCTCAGTCCTCCACTTTATATCATTCTCCCTCTTAAGTCTAACCTTTCACTCAACTCATTCCCACCGATACTAACCGATTCGCCCAGCGAACTTTCCTCTTCCGTCCTTCGGGCCTCAAATTTGCCGATTCTCTCTTCCTCTCTCTTTGTTCTCCTCCTCTGCATCATTATCAAGTTATTTTCATTTCTTCATTTTAATTTCCATTCTAATTTCTTTTATCTTCTTTTTTGTTGCAGTGCTGGCAAAATTGCGAATCTCTCGAGACGCAGTGGGAGGCCACGAAATCCATTTGCGAGGGAGACGAAAATCTTCGTGTGAGTATTAATATTTGCCTTTTTCATTTTTCTTTTTTGCTCTTATAATTTTTTTTTTTTGCAAAAGGTGCTTATGCGATGGGAATTGAAAAAAAAAATGAGAGACGAGTTATAGCCGTGTTTGTTTTGAGAGATGCGACTCATTTGCCTGCATGGTTTATATGCCTTTGTATCTCGTTAGGGGATCGACTCCAGGGGCTTTTGAGTTATTTTATCGTTGAATAAATTCGATGAATAAATTTTTTTTCGCCTCCTCTTTTTTAGTTATCACTCCTTTTACGCGGGAACTTAAACTCGTTGATTTGGCGGGCACTATTTTTGTTTTCTACATTAGCCCATTTTCAGTTTTTTTTCTCTTTCATTCAGGTTGTAAACAAATCATTTTGAATTACGTGACGGGAATCGGTCGTAATATATGATTACTCACAATTTTTGAGAGAACTGATCGCTCGGAAGGATCGTTAACTCCCCGAAATGTCAGCTCCGATTATCCCCTGGAAACCCTAAACATCGGCCAGTGGGAACTGAGGGCGCACAAAGGGGAAAAAAATGCCGAAAACCGAGAGAAGAAAGCGAAATTGTATCGTTCGGTGGAGACCATCTATTTGTTAGACAGTGCATTGGCCTTTTCTTTAATTCTCGACGAAAGAAAAAACGGATGAAAATCCTCGTGCGGGTCTACCTGACGATTTTCATGGAAAATACCAAACGCCCCCGAACTCGCCCGTTTCTTTTATTTTTTTTCACTTCTGTACCTGCCCCTTTTCCTCTCCCTCACAGCTCAGATTTTGATCTGACGCTGAAAATAATCTCTCCATTTATGACGGGAAAACCCAAAATGCCGAGATCTTGGTTCTCTCGAAAGGAAGGAGGAATTTTAAAAAAGTTGTCCCGATTCGTTATCTCAAACGTTACGATGGAGATAAGCTTGCATTGGTCTCCACCAATCTTCGGGGTTCACTACTTGATTCGTGTATACTGTCTGGAATAGGGCATTAGTTCAGCGTCTTCGGAGGACCGTTAATTAGTCCAAATGGCCCCGGAACAGGCCATTATTTCACTGTCGAATCTCCTCAGTTCAATCGGAAAGGGAGAAAGAGAGAGCGCGGGGGGGGGGAGGAGAAGGGGCGGCGGCAGACAATTCGAGTGATAAACCGTCACTCTCGATTGAAACTGGGAATAACTTGTCACGGGCGGATGCGATTCCCTACGGGAGCTCCAAGATTTTTTTGTCTAGAAAATTGTAAATTCCTTCAGATATTGAAAAATTTTCCTTCTCATCTCTGAGTCTGGCTAAAATAAAAAGTAAATATTAAAAATCCATCATGCTCTCAGTCCCAGCGTCACATAATATTTCTTCTTCCCATGTTGCCATAGTGTCCGGCCTGCCAAACAGCCTGCAGTTACCGTACGACCCGTCCCGAGGAGGAGTACCTGCCGTCGAGTTTGCCAGCGCCAACGAAAGGTCCCATCAAACTGGGTCAATATGATATTGCCGTAGTGCTCCGTCGAGTTGGCACAAGTTGGAAAGAATCCGGTTACTATCCGGGATCACGAGTGCCATTACTCCGTCCCAACACATGGATTCTGGTGATTCTTCAGGATGGGATCAGACATTACAGTTGGGAGGAGTGGACACCGACCCTGGAGTCCCTGAAGGACGGTCCTTTTGTCGAGGCAACGCTGTCCTGGCGAGACGTTGACGTCCAGCTCAAGAGACAACGGGACGTCGAGCAGAAAAGGTTCAATGATCGGGTGCGTCAGTTCTACCTGGAGAAGTATGGGGAGAAGGTGCTGGTCGAGTGGCGAGACAGCCAGGACACGCCGATCCCCGAGGAGGTCTTCAGAAGATTCTTCTTCAGGAGGAGGAACGAGGAGGAGTCACATCCACAAGTGGACACCATCGCTAGCGACTCCTATCCCCTATTCAAGAGCCAGGATGGGTCATCAATCAGACCATCAATGGAGAGACAATCATACGTTGTCTCCTGGGAGCCGGAGACTGGAGGACTCATGGGGAATCAGGTTGTCGATACGATGACCGCCCAAATCTCACTGCTTCCTGGCACCAAATACCTTGTGAGAATCGCCTCAAATGATGGCCCGGGCAGCTTCTCCATCGAAATCGATACGAGATCAAATTCCGTTCAAGTCTGGCGGATAAAAAAAAAATTCGGAAATTTTTACCCCGGTGCCATCGGGCTCGCTTCAGTCTCGGCTATTCTTGTGGTGACAATGGCTATCCTTGTTAGCCGATCGTTGAAGAAGAAAGTAGTCTTCGATGAGGAGGCAGTTTGAGTTGTTTTAATTGACCATTATGATTATTTTTTTTTTTTTTGCAAACTCTTGACGGGGGTTTATTTATAAAAATCGGTGTTTTACCACCCGCTAGCTGACTCAAGAGCTACAAAAATCATCAGTTGCTGACTCTCGGCTGGAGCTGCGGGATTATATTCTCTAGAAAATTTTCATATCCTTTTTTTGAGCGATCGCAGTCCCAATTTGGTAATTTGATAAATTTGACACTTTTCCGGAATTACATTGAAAAAACATATAAATATCATTTTACCACATATTTTTCGACTAGTATTAGTTGATAATGCCCAAAAATTTCTATAGTCAAATTGTTGAAATTCTTATCAGAAGAATATTCGATTGACAAATTTATATTTTTTTCTCACTGTCGTCCGTCTCATTCGCCTACAAATACTTTTATCCGCTTTGTGTTCGTCCTAACGCACTACTTGAGTACTTCGCCTGTCCCGATTGTCATAAGTACTCTAGTATTGACCAAAGTAATTGTGAAAGAGCCATGCGCAGCTCGCGGAGAGTCCGATCCACTCAAGTCATTAAAAATCGATAAGATGACGTGAAATTGATCATTAATACCTTCAATCCATCTAGCGTAATCCTCAAATTCGTTCAATTCGCTAACTCGTAACTTGCTCAAATCGCTGTAATCGAGAGAGACTATATGAGAGTTGTCATAAAATGTGCGTTTGTGTTGCGTGTAAATATGTATAAGAATAATGTATTTATTTGTAAATAGTCGACTGAAAGTGTAAATACATATGTATAGTGCCGAATCATGCTTACAGATAGTAAAAAAAATTTACCGAATAATAATAATAACAAAAATGGAAGGAAAAGAAGAATAAAGAAAATATAATTGAGATATCTTGGTCAGATTAATCAATCATCCATACCAAATAGAAAATATTAGGAGGAATGAACTTAGCCGAGTCCATATGATATAAATCAATATGTCTGTCCAACCGGCAACAGGTACAAATGTGTGCCGGTGACCTCGAACCTGAATGTCCCGTTACGTGGACGTCGGCTTTAACTTGTTCTATCATCCAGTCTTCACTGAGAAGTCGAGTGAAGATGAGACGCTTTCTGACTTTCGTGTTTCCAATCCTCTATGGAACTAGTCTTGTTCTGTCGCCTGCTGATACCAGTGATTCGTCGATTATCAGTTCTGCGGCGATTGCCTGTCTCGGTGTTGTACTGCCCATTGGATACGCCGCGCGCCCCAGGTGAGAGAAGCAAAATTTTTCAGAAAATTTTTCACCTCCCTCATTTTTGCCTCAATGGGAAATATTATTGTAGATACGTGCCCAAATGGAAGAAACAGGCCTGCGAAATTCCCGCTGTACAGCACCCACATTCGCACTATGTGTGCGATGAAGCCGGCGAAGTGAAATGCCTACCAGGTATTTAATTATTTGGGTTAATGTCGTTATTGTATGCGAAGAAAGCCCGCGATGATAGTTTTAACGGTTAGCGGGGACTTGTTTGCATAAGTAGTTACAGACAACCTGAGATCGCGAGAATAGTAATAGTCGGGAGAGAATTTTTTTTCAGTAACATTAGTTAAATGCACAGTAAAATTCATGGCTTGGAAGATTAGCGCGAACAGAATACAAAATATATTTAATTATTCGTCGCATAAATATTTTTTTTCTTTTTCATTCCAATTGTCAAGGAAATTTTAAATTTTGCCAATTTTTTAAATGCAAAAAAATTGAGTGAATTTCGGAATTGGGGATTTTTTTCAGGATGGATCGGCGATCTATGCGACGTGCCCCTGTGCCGGAAGGGCTGCGACCCTCTTCAAGGTTACTGCGAAAGACCCGGTGAGTGCCGATGCAAATTGGGATTTTACGGTGACCTCTGTGACAAGTGCGTTGCACTACCAGGATGTCGACACGGAAGGTGAGTTTTTCTATTCAATATATCTTCGGCGACATTGACCCCTGATTGAGGTGATCAACCTCTCCCTGCTGACGTCTGACTATTCGGTGACCGTTTCCGAGGACTCTATTTTGTAAAATAATATTATCTTCTTTCTTCCCCTGACGTCTCGTCAATGAAAAAAAAAAAACATCAGATGCAACGTGAGTTTCGAATGCGCTTGCGATCCCGGCTGGAAGGGTTTGTTCTGCTCGGAGCCCATATGCGATGCAGATTGCAATCCGAGTCAGGGATACTGCGAGAGGCCCGGCGAATGCAGATGCAGATTAGGTTGGCAAGGGGCCAAGTGCAAACAGTGCGCTGTACTTCCGGGATGTGCTCATGGAACGTGTCAAGGGCCCCTGGAGTGTCGCTGCGAGCCGGGATGGACGGGCTTTCTCTGCCAAACTCGTAAGATGGAAAAATAATGCGTTGGGAGTGAGGTGTTTCCAAGTTTTTCAAATAATCTTGAAACCTGAAGTTGAGTTGGTCTAAATAAGGGATTTTACCTGGACCAACGCGCGCAATGTAATCATTTTATCCGGCTCTATTTGTTTATTTTAATTTTTCTACTACTTTAATTGAAATTGAACAATTGAACAAAAATTGAACCTCATACCGAAACTCCCAGTTATTCGCGACATATATAAAAAAATATATGTAGGATGATTTTCATCAATCCAGATAGTAAACTATTAATGATATTATTATTTATTATTTTAGAAGAAAACAAATATTAACAACCCTCAGCTCTAGCTCTCTTCAAAAAACACTGGCTCCCTCCACCACTTGGCCTTCTCACCAGACCCAAATTTTCCATCCCTATTCGCAGCAACAATGATCCCTGGAAAATACGCACTAACACCCAAAGGGTCTACTTTTCCTTGTTTGGAAGGAAAAGTGTTTCCTTCGAAACTTGATTCGAGAAAACTCATACTCACACTTATTGTTCGTAAATAGCCATTTGGCGCGTCACTTTCATTCCACAAAAGCACGCCCTGTTCTCTATTTGATATTTTATTCGGTTAAAACGCATTAAGAACTGCACATATATTTTTGCGTGTGAGATGGGTGAGGATTTGAGAGTGTTGAAGGAATGAATAATTTGTTTTTAGCTATTTGTTCGCACGGATGCAGTCGGGAGAACGGGGGATGCATACGACCGGGGACTTGTAGATGCAGAGTTGGATATACTGGACCCAATTGTACGGAGTGTGTGCCGTATCCAGGGTGCGTTCATGGCACCTGTCGCAGACCCTGGGAGTGCAGATGTCAGCCAGGATGGGCTGGCGATCTCTGCGATGAGAAATTGACTTTCTGCGATGGACATCCCGATATTTGCCGAAATAATGGAACGTGCATTAGTATGACTAAGGAGAATGGCGATTACAGGTTCGATATCATTATTGAGGATTCAACAACATAAATTGACAACTTTCAAGCCAAGTGAAAATTAAATGCCATCAAAATTCCCAACAAGTTTGGGGGGAATATTCAGTAAAATCTTTATTTTTCATAAATTTTCTTCTCTGAAATTATATTCAGAGGCATTAGTTGAGTCTGAAGTTGTTATTATAATAAAACTCTCTTTAATTGTTTCATTGCAGATGCATTTGTCCATTGGGATACATGGGCCGTCAGTGTCAAATTGAGACAGTGGAGCCGGCAACAGATCTGACCCCTCCATTGCCGATCGAGAAGCCGATAGAATTGGAGGCTCCTCCAATCAAACCGGAGTCCTCAGAAAAACCAGAGGCCCAACAGACCATCAAAGATTCCCATCAAGTCTTCTCCAGCCCCACGACATCGTCAGTTACCCACGCAGACGAGGGCGGAAAAGCGACGACTGTAGAACCGTTGGGGCCTATTCTTATCACCGATCCACCGACCACAGTCGAACCCGCGGCGACCGCCGGTAAATGGCCGACAGAATCGCCAACAGAATCACCAGTGGCCGACAATGATGCCGACAATGAGGCTTAACAACCTCACCATTCTATAGAATTTTATTTATTTATTATGTATTTATTATCATTGATATAATTATTTGATTTTTCTTATGGCCATTACTGGAGACTTGTCTATTTATATGTGCAGTCGGTTGGGAATAAGATATTTTTTAATTGAAATCAGGTTTATTTATTTTTCATGTATAATTTTATATTGTAATAATGCCATTAATCTTCATCAACTGATGAATTATCTCTAATGGTTTCATCTCGTTAGAAGCCAGAATCAATTTCAATCAATTTATTTATCATTTGTTCTCTTCCCTCAGCGTAAAGAGTGCAATACCAGAAGACGTAAGCTAGGTATATCCTGTATCTCATAGTTACCCCCACAAAATTTTTTAGCACGACACGAGTCTATTAAATTACGGATGCAGAAAGCTCTGTTATCGCCGGTGATAAAAAAAAAAGACAATCCGTAATTCGTTACTTAATAACAACTCTCTTATAAGCCTTAGAAAACCTGATTATGACTCATGTCCCCTCAGCGATAGTGTTAACTTGTTCAACAAGAGTCAATCATTTCAAGTTTCTAAATAAACTACATTAAAGTCGCGCAGAGTCCGATGACAATTTTATAAAGTGAAAAATTTCGGTCTACTAAGAATTAAAAAAAAAAAATGCGTATATTTTACTGAATTTTTTTTTCACATTTCTTTTTCACAAATTTTTAGAAATCCCGCGTGACCGATGCACGCCTCATCATTCAGTGCTCAATCCCATAAATAAGGCAAGTCTCCCGCATAATTCCAATAGCCAGTCAATGTGACTTCTTACGTCCAATTATACTCGACATACACAGAAAGGGCATACGGGGATACGAAGAACATGCGAAGGACTGTTGCTCAGCATAGAGAGTCACTATGCTATATGTACCCGAGTTTACGGTTGAACGAGCGCGTGTACTATATCCCATCGCACCAAGTAAACCCACGTAACCCATACATTTATTATGTAACACTTTCATCCACACTTTATCCCAAACCAAATCGAGCGAATTTTTTTTTTCATTCTTTATTACATCTGACCTGCCATGATTCTGAGAACTATGATCTGGATAAAAGGTTCTTTCTTTTTTAATAAAAAAATTAATCAATTCTCGCTGAGATATTGGGGGAAAATAGATTGACTACTGGAATAGTTTGCAAGGGGTTTCAGATTTTTGAGGATTTCCTGGCTACTCCTGGTGACTCTTGGCTTGCTTCAACTGCCTATAAGAGAACGTAAATCTTCTCAGGGATCGAAGCAAAATCAAAATCAAAACGCTAGCTCATTTAGTTCCCGAGAAATTTCATCAGACGTTTTTTTCTGTAGTTCCGCAAGCAAATAATTAAACTAAAAAGTTGGATACTTTTCAATAAAAATATTGACAATTAGAAAAAATAACAAAAACCTTGATTTGATTGGGAATAGTATCAATAGCCAGCGTGGCCTTGGACCAAGGGAAAATGAACGAAATAGTGTAATTAGCATAAACCAGTAGATACACCCGGCGAACCTGGTACCGACTGGTAAGCCAGTGTCCGCCCGAGACCGGCACGTGTGTCGCTCTATTTTGTATCATTACGCCACAATCATCAGTTTTTTTTTTACTATCAGTCTCAACTAGCCCGCACTTTCAAAAAACAAAAAAAAAAAAAAAAAACACTTTACATTATATCCCCAATATCCTAATGCTCGATATGATAATAATAACGGCATTTTTTCGCGGATAACGCACAAAACTGGGTCGTCTCGCTCCAGAAGCCATCGGCCGCAGTTGCAATCAATTCTCGATCACTCTACTCATCGATATTATACTGGAATCGCATGTCTATATTCTCGCTCAAGGCCGAGGCTGGATTCTTTATACGAGGGCTCACCTGGGGAGAAAAAATATCGCGTAATGCTGGAGATATCGCGGTTGAAATGGATTTTAATTGCGAAACTTTCAATTAGCTTACGCGATGATGGGGATTTTTTTTTCTCTCTGGAGATGGTGTCTTCAGGTGTCGATTGAAAGTTTTATTTATTACTCGATATTACAGGGACTCGCGGAACACCGGGAATTTATTATGTGGAGCTGGTGTTTTTTTTTTTTTTTTTTTTTTTTTTGTGCTATTTTATCATATTGGTTTATTTAAAAATTCAATCTTTACAATCTCGAAATCAAGTAGGAAGAGGAAACTCATGACGAAGTCGAATCGAGCCATTACCGATTACTGCCAAGTCTTTCACGTTGCAAACTGTATGCAACGGCTCGCGATTTCGTTTTATACCCGGCAATGTTTTAAACACTGCATAGTCATACCTAATGTTACGTCGCGTGGCAGTGCCAATGGTGAGATAAGAGAAAAGACGCCCATTGAATAATTCTCCACCTACGCCTGGAGTCATGCAATATACACTCCAGTTTCTCGTAATACGAGCAATGGTGGCACCCACGGTGGTATAGGATTCATTTATTGTCGACGTGATTATTCCGTTAAGTATGATCTAATGAGAATTTTGCGACAGTTGATCAGTGATTTCATCGGAAATAAAAATATTTTTTTATTCGGTTTATCAAGAAGTCATAATTGAATTTCATACGATTGGCCCAAAGTAAATATCAAATATATATATATATTTGTATTAAATTGTCTCATTTAACATATAAATAATAACTTTATATAAATTCAATTGAATTTTATGCCATTCAATTGCCCCAAAATATAGCTATGTATTTTTTATACATTTTTAGGAAGCTGGTTTAGCGGCGAAATCGGCGAGTAATATATGGAAGGCCAGAGTTTTCGTGCGGACGAATTGAAAGAAAGCGTAAAAACCGAACAAGATATCCGGTGATATGGAAAAGAAATGATAACTCAAGTACTCAGATACCGGCAACAGCGACATGACCTACAGAAGACAGTCTCTGTCATGGCCGTGCAGGACAAGAGTAAAATAGAATGGCTTCTTTAACTCAACTCAACCTTGCTATGGTTAATAAACGGATTAATGGTTTCTCGCATGTAGGCACATTGCAACAATATATCCCCCTGCATTGTTGAGTGAGTCCTTTCCCTCCTCGTACTACCGCGTCCTGTTCTCACGAATTTCAACTCCAGAAAGAGACCCATATATGCAGACAATCCATTTGAATTTGCAATAGCATTACTTCTCACGGCCGACTATATTCATCGATTAGGAGAATAAATGTGTACCACTAGGAATTAATCCGGCGTAGGTACAATGATACAAGTCATTTTTTTTTTTTCTATTTAAAATCAACCGGACTGAAGAATTCCTTGGCAGGAATTTACAATTGAACACTCATTGCATCAGTCGTCGATAACTCCGGTGACACAAGAAATGAGAAGCCGGGCCATGTGGAGAAGATTATTATTCACGGAGGGAGAAAAATAAATACTAAGGAGCGATATTATTTCCTTGAACGACACGCACATGTCCACTACGTACATAGCACCCACCGAGCATGCAATCCCTTGGCAAATGTTGTCATTACGTAAGCCCCGGTCAGCCGGAGAACAAGAGAGCTCTGTACACAACGAGTCGTTACAATTTTCACTGACGTCCTGGAGTTGCATTTCATTGCGTGTGAAATCACACGGAAATGAGATCTTTTTTTACTAAGAAAAAAAAAATTAAATAAATCAATGTTTTTGCATGAGTCAATGCCTGCACTAATGGCTTGACAAATGATATTCATATCTACATTAAGTATCATATTATCTCTCCATTTGGAATAATTCTCTTTAATGGCTTTCTATTTAAATTGTTAAGAATTATTTATTGGGGAATTTTTCTTGTCATTTGTGGGCATAAGTAAATCAATGATTGAGAGACTAATAAATGGATCGTGTAGAATTTAACGGCAAAATTTATTCACATTAGTGTAATATATTCGACAAATGTTGCTCACTAGTATATTGTTGGACTGAAAAAAAACTTTCTAACCACCTATTACCAAAATACACGGGGCAATAATATTTTTAATCCACTCAATGTGAGGTGTTTATGAAACAGACATTACTTGATAATAACGCGACTAACTCCGTGATTGATCACACGAATGATTGATTAGTCCCGGACATATGAAACATAATTGGACAATAAATGGTCGCTTAACTATTGGTAAAATCGCCTGCGCCAACGAGAATATCACGACTCGAGTGGGTGGGCAAATTTTCTGCACCTTATCGAATACCATGAATCAGACGTACGGGTCCTGGTCCACTGCTAAGTGCACAGACATTGTTGTTAACGCGGAAGCGGAGAGTTCATTGGTTGTGTCAGAATTCAGGCAATCACAACTGGCTAAGAGCATTATGAATCCCTCATTGGGTGTTAAATCTCCGTCTCAAAAATTTATAAAAAAATCGCTAAAAACCCTAACCGCCGATTAAATTCTTCTGTACAACCCCCGGCAAATTCGTAAAATTCAGCTGAATATTCCTCCGAATTCTCAACATATTTTGTCTCCACTTAAACAGAATTTCCCTTCAAACTCCCCAGATTCTATAGAAATGTAAAAGTACTATTTACTATTTTCTAAATGTTTATTTGGAGTTTAAGTGACGTACCAGGTTTAACTTTTAGTGATCAACTTAATTCGAGGGTTGAATCGACTCTGCGGAACTTGGCGGTGGAACTGCGTTTGCTCAGAGGGTGTTCAGAGGGTGAGTCGGAAGATTGATATGGTTAACAAATGTAAGGTTTTTTTTGTTAACTAATTAACATTTAGTGGGTATACAAGATTTTTTCCTCCTCAATTCGGACCTTAAGTTATTTGCAAACCCGTGTTGTATGGAAAAAAGAGTGAAAAATTATGTGAATCCAGGGTATTATATGACCCACCAATCGAAGCTCTAAAATCTGCGAATGGTATGCATAATACATCAACAACCAGAAATAAATAGAAAAAGTGAGATAGGAAAGTCGCGCGGTGCATGATGAACAGCCCGTCGAATGCATGGGCTACCAATCGCTTAGCGCTGGATTAACATACAGAGAAACCCCTCGATTCCACCGTTTATACAACAATGTCACCGACTGTCTCTACATATGTGCCCTCTACTCACTACTATCTAATGATGTTAGTTTACACACACTGAGAGAGAGAGAGAGAGAGAGAGAGAGAGAGAGAGAGAGAGAGAGAGAGAGATACAGATTGTGTTCAAACACGGTTCGTGGATAAATGAGTGTAAGGCGCAAAGTAGGTGTGGCATTAGAAGGATCACAGTCGGCCATTGGCTCTCTGTTACCGAGATGTTAGAAGTAAATGAAAGTCAATTCCCTATATAAAGGGTAGTTTTAGCGGGAATAAAGAGAGAACTGATTTGTCGAAACTAGATACAAGTTGATCGACATGAGGGTCTTGGTACGTTTGCTGCGACGTCTGTCGTGATCTTCGTTGATATTAATTTTAACAGTTCAATTAATTTTACAACCACCAAATTCTGCTGGCAAATTCATTGTATTATACACTTGAATTATTTGTCAGCTGATGTAGATTTTAATCGCTCATAATCAAACATTTCGTGGAGTCCAATTGTTGCTCTCACATTTTCTCCACATCAAATTAAACAATTTTCTTATTAAAATTGATCAAATAATTCCAGCCTCATTAATATTGATATTAATATTAATATCGTTGTTGTTTATTTCTATCTGACTGAAGCATCGAGCATTTTGTCAATAAAAAGTTGACATATGAAGAGGATGAATGAGCTGTGAATGTCAGATTGAGTTGTTGGAGGCTCTGTCATTGGCCTTGTGCTTGTGTGCAGATGACAATTGATTAATTTATTCATTAATTCATCCATCTCGTTTTTCAGATATGTTTGATGCTGTTGGCGACGGCCTTCGCAGAGGAGAAGAATGTGAAGAAACGCGGGCTTCTCGGACTGAGTCTGGGATACGGAGATCTCGGTGGATACGGTAGTGACTTGGGACATGGGTTGGAACATGGGTTGGGACATGGATTGGGACATGGGTTGGGACATGGATTGGGACATGGGCTGACACTCGGCCTGGGACACGGATTGGACTTGAGTCACAATGCTCATCACACTGTCGTCCAGACCGTGCACAAGACCGTGGAGGTGCCCAGACCATACCCCGTGGCCGTACCCGTCGATCGTCCCTACCCAGTCAAGGTAATAACCCACATTTTTACATCACAAAGGCCGCAAGAAACCACTGGATGACATTTGGAATGGGTAGAATGGAGGATCCGAGATTATTGTCAATATAAAATTCACGAGACATTTTTACTGAAAAAAATGATAACCCGGCCGGCATTCGAACCCGCCGGGGGTTCTTTGGAATTAAAAAATTTTTTTTTAATCAATTTTTTAATATTCTGACCAATTATTTCTAGGTACCGGTAGACAGACCATACCCCGTCCCCGTGAAGGTGCCCGTTCCCCAGCCGTACCCAGTCATCCAGACGAAAACTGTTCATGTTCCCGTTGACAGGCCATACCCTGTCCCCGTCAAAGTCCCAGTTCCTGCGCCCTACCCCGTCAAGGTCGCTGTACCACAGCCCTACCCCGTTAAGGTTGCAGTTCCAGCGCCTTATCCCGTGAAGGTTGTGGTGCCACATCCCGTTCCCGTCAAGGTAAATATTATTACATTTATTAGCAACTTGTGAGTTAGAAAAAGTTTAAAAGCTTATTATCGTGGAAATAATAAGATTTTTTTTTTTCAATCATGACAGAAAAAATAGATAAAATGAAAAATATTTTCCAGGTACCAGTTCCTCAACCTGTCTATATCAAGGAGCAAGTTCCCGTGATCATTAAGGAAAGCCACGGTCACTTAGGCGAACTCGACGGTATTCACGGATACGGCCACTACTAAATAAATCAGTATTTGGATTTAGCGTGCAATTACCAAACTGTTACATCGTTTCTATCTCCTCTATCCCATACTTTTCCCATTAAAAAAAAACTCTTGTCACCCCCCACCAAATCGCCAATCTCACACCTCTTTTCCTAAAAGCTAAAGTAATTAAAATACCCTCCAACTGAGCATCTCAAAACATCGTCAATACGCAACCAAAACTGTTGCGAAGTACTTGTTTTAGATTGATGAAATAAATTCTGTGACGTTTTCGTAAGAAGCCGAGTGTTTTATTCTAGTGTTATTTTTATTCTGCCTTCACCTGGGAATTGTTCAGTCCCGATGACGCGATTGTTTCCATGTGGGGAGATCAGAGATCTGTTGATCTGTTAATTAGTAGAAGGGCTGGAATATTATTACATGAGGTTACATGGAAAGTAACGGTACGAGTAGAATTAAAATGGAGATTTCATTCATGAACGAGTCGATATTACCATAATGGGAAAAGTAAAAACTTTTCACTCAATCCATTTTTTTTCCGCACGTTTTATTCAATTAAAAAGAATTGATTTCTCGTGTCGGATACAGATGACAGATTATCCTCTACGACGTCCTACAATGTAATCCAGGATCCCGGAGTGTGAGGCCTTGGCAGATGCATATATACCCACCGCCCGCACCCATTCGCTGCATGTAAACCGTGTGAAAAGAGCCTGGAGATACTGCCATTATCCGATTACTCAATTTTTCAAGAGCTATCAAATGGCGAAAAGTAACCAATAACGGAATCGTTAATTTACCGATGAATAAAAAAATATATATATCCTCCGTTCTCATCATTTCATCAGATTTCATGCGGGAAGAAAGATTTTATGATAAAATTCATAATGTCTTCACTCTGTCGAAAGACGTTGCGCAGATTGACTAAACTACTTTTTCACGAAACGATTTACGAGCTACACCATAAAACGGCTCAATTAAAAGGAATTCATTGAGAGAAAAGTCCGGTTAAATTCCCTCGTTATCGTATATTTTGTGTTCTCATCGTTTGGGAAAAAATTACCGCTCACTAAAATTTCTTATCATTTTTTTTCCATAATTATTATATTATTATAAAGCGCAATGACACTCTGCTGATTTTTATCAACTGCAGCGTTGTCAGAAATAAGAATGAAAGCGGAGCTAAATATTCCGACTTTCTTCGACCTCGTGGCGGCTGATGTGTCGCGGAAAATTTTAATTTTTTTATTCAACAGCCAGATCGGTTGCTGTATTGATCTATTGTTCGTCATTTCGCCACGTTTCCGCGACAATGGGAATGTAAAAGGGAAATTAATGCGGACACGAGCGATCGGAAGGCGACAGAGTATATAGAAGCTTCTCCGGGCTTTTATATTCGCCATCGATTCCCCCCTTCCTCCTCGTCCCACCTCGTCCCTCCCTCAAATTTCTCGATTTTCGGATTTCTAGACCACCACCGGAACCAGTTACATTGCGCAATTGAGACGACGTATGACACTTGTCCCTCGAATTTTCCCAGCTTCCCGATACTAATTAATCACATAATTCAATTTCGGAAGATTAAAGTCGAGTTTTATAAAAATCGGTTACCGTCAAAAATTGACAAGGAAAACAAATTACCAATTGTGATGGCCGCCATCGCAAAGAGCTCTCAAGATGGCGGCACCTCCACCTCATACTTTTCAATATTTTTTTTATCGTTATTTAGCGCTTTTAAATGAGTCTCTGCATGTCCATCTCATCCAGTTTCTATAGAGATGAGTGAAAATATTTTTTAAACCGTCGATTTCTCGTTAGAATAACATTGGCCACACGAGATAGAAAATGGACTGCCAGTGCTGCTCCGGTGATTTTATATCCGCCATTTGGCAACCGATTTTTTCCCCAATTTCTTAAAATCCGTATTTCTAGATCATTACTGAAACAGGTTGCATTGCGCAATTGTGGTGATATGCGACAGTTTTGGTCTCGAAATTATACAGTTTCATAATGCAAATTATTAGCATAACGACATTTGGGGAAATGACGATGGAGCCGATTTCTAAAAATCTGGTACGACGATAAATCGTCCAAAGTCTCCGACACGTGCGGAAATATTTCATAAACAAGTTGATAAAATCTGCAGCTTATTTGTTTTTTAATGAAAAAGTTTTTGAGTATAAAATATTCTATTAAGAAAAATTGAATTTTATATTTTGGTACAAATTATTGTGTTGACTTACCCTCTCCAGGGATTTCTCTTGTCTCTGAAATTGGTTCGCTCACGAATTTTCCTCTCGAGAATGTGGATCTTGGGATCTTCGGGAACATGTAAAACTGCCGGAACTCCCGAGTGACGATCTCATACGCAACTGAACTCGTAACACATATTTGTCACCATCAGCTCGGCAATTGCGTAAGAAAGTGAGAAGTTCTTGGTTGCTGGCCAGTGTTTTTCGGGCTCTCGTTCTTGGGAGCACACATACGAGACCTCAAACCGTGTAATCCACTGTCACGGGTAGCCAGGGGTTTCCATGTTCAAGGTATAAAAGAAGGTATCTTCGCGATGCTCTTCACAGTTGCAATCCTACCCCAGTAACAGCAACATGCAAACCAAGGTACTGACCTTCCGCCATGTGACACCTGAAAACATTTCATAAAAAATCTCGCCATTCCCTGATTCAACTGATTTATATTAAATTGATATTTCCAAGACTTTTCTCCGAAATTCTTCACACAAAGTCCAATTAAAATTACAAATTAATAATTAAACTTTAATTAAACTTTCAATTAAATTAAATGATTTTTCTCTGAAAAATGTTGGAAAAGCTCTGGAGAGTTAAATATTCTCCATTTTTTTTTTGTGTCATCACCAGTGACGAAAATTACAAGTATTAAATTGTTGATTTCATGGGGATTAATGTACTTTCTGTACTCAGGTGATTATTGTCGGGGCTCTGGTGGCGCTTGTCCTCGCCGAGGAGAAGAAAGCCCCGGCGGACTCGAAGAAGGACAAACGTGGACTCCTCGGCCTGGGATACGGATACGGACATGATGTCGGATTCGGAAGCTACTCGAGCTACTCCGGCCTGTCCGATTTCCCATTATTCTCCTCGGGTGTGTCAACAGTCATCACCAAAGAAATTCCGGTCCCCGGGCCTGCCATCGCTGTTCCGATCGAGAAACACATTCCAGTTCCAGTGAAGGTAAAAATCATTTCTATAAGTGAGATCTGCTGTGAAATTAACCTGTCAATGCAAAATGAGCAAATAATATAACGGGCATATTATCTGTCTGTTGAAATAGTTCAGATAATTTTAACAAATAAAATAATTTTATTTGACCATTGAATTTTTTCAATTTGAATTCAATTAAAATGATTTAATTGACTATTTTTTCATTTAATATCAAATCTTTATGGTAATGATTATCCTGAAAATTCTTGAGAAAACTATCGACGAAGAATATGTTTTTTCCTATCGACGATCGAGGGGACGGTCGTCAATTGGATCAAGACAATTAGCCAGCAAGTGCACATGGCTTAAAGTACTGAAAATTTGTGCGCTTCACGCTCGGCCGCACTTGATTATATCTTTTCAACTCATACAGATTGGCTAATCTCGCCTATCTCGCGATAATTACTTATTCGTTATGTTGAAACAGGTGCCATATGCAGTGCCAGTCGATCGTCCATACCCAGTCCATATTCCCAAGCCGTATCCAGTGGAGGTGATCAAACATGTGGCGGTTCCAGTCGATCGTCCAGTGGCTGTGCCAGTTAAGGTGGCAGTTCCAGCCCCATATCCCGTCAAAGTGTCCGAGCCCTATCCCGTGCCAGTTATTAAACACGTCGCCATCCCGGTCTCTCAACCGATTATCCTGGAGAAACATCAGTCGGGATATTCCGATGGCTGGAATTCCGGATATTCCTCGTACTCTTCCTCTTGGTAGGTCTAACGAGCACTTCCTCGAGCAATTCCTTAAAGCTTCGCGACGCCAAGTGCTCATAGTACTACTCGGCCATCACTGGAGTACGACTTAGTATTGAATTCGTGGTGTCAGCCACTGTCTGTGCAATAAATTTTTTTTTCCTACATTGTCTTGTAATTTTATTGTCCTTTTATGCAGTCGTTACTTTTTACGGTCCTCCAGGCAATTCAACCAATTTATAATTATAATTATAACTTTGAAATTATACCGCACATGTCGCCACAAGCTAAACCGGTCCTTCTGATCAGGGAACAATCAGCGTCAATCGGCAATGAAGTAAGCCCGAAGACTTTCTAAAATATGAATATCGGCAGGAATCTGCATGTGGAATGAGTCTGGAAGGAATCTGCCCGGAAAAAACTATTCTCACTTCCTTCTTAATCCGCCTTGAAATAGAAGACAGAACATTGAAATAAAAAATATATTTCATAATATTTTTTCCACCCAAAATTGAATATTCTCAAGCCACCGAATCTCAATGCCACCAAATTACCAGCCCGGAATTAACAAGTTCATAAAAATTACGAGAGCTCCTTAAAAATTAATTAACTGCGTGTGGCACTAAATCGTCAAGATCCGAATAAAATATAAAGCTTAGCATTTAATCTCGCTCATAAATTTCTACTCATTATACCGGAATTTATCTCCTATATAAATTAGAAATAATGAAATCCTCTCAATAATGTCTGCGACATCTGCCTTTCACCATCGGTCGTCCATGCAAGAAAATTTGACTACACACAAGAAACTTTCTTTCCAAAAAACAATTTAATGCTTTCTTTATGAGTTGTTTTATGAAAAACAAAAACAATAGTAATAATATATAACCAACTTCAACCAACTTTTATAATAGTTCTCATTAATTAAATATAATAATATTTATATAATACATAATAATACAATCTATACAATATTATTAAAATATTGTAATTTCTTTTCAACTACAGCTTTTTGAAGAACACACTCTCGCGAAATCTCGTTCAATGATTTTATTGAAAGAGGAATCATTGAAAATGCAGAACAATATGAAAGTCCACCAAATGATATAATAAAAGCAACTTTAATAACGCCGGCATCAGACGTAACAACCAGACAAAATAACAAACAGTATAAAAAATTTATTTACAAAGAGGTACTCGAGCTTTTGACAAATATCACTCATGCGGTTGTACAACAATTGGCTGGGAGGCATCGAACTTCTTCTCCTCGGCTTCCGCCTCGTGTTGAGTACTCGAGTGATAAGAATTTGATGCCTCCTCATGATGAGTTTCTCCATCGACGTGATTCAACTGACTGTGACTGGATCCCTCGTGCGAGGGAAAGGAAATTGGATGGGGTACTGGATACGGCAGTGGTTCAGTGATCTTCACATGATGAGGAACAGGATAAGGTTGGGGATAGGGTATAGGCTTAGTGAGAAGCAGTGGAACCTGTTGCGGCAGCTCCACAGGTATATGCTTGGAGACTTCGTAGGGCACGTGCTCCGGAACTTTGACAATCTGGGGAACTGGAATCGGGAAGGGATGATTCACTGGTACCGGCACGGGTACGTGAACGGGGACCTCAATCAAAGAAACAATATACATTGTAATAAATTATTATTAGTACGCTCATTTCGCTCAATTTTATCGAATAGAAAATTGTGCAAATGGCGAATAAAATTCAATCACGTGAGGATGAAACATTTGTTTTTATGATGGTATTTAAAAAATCTAGTAACAATTTAGCTCATCTACTCACCCTAACTGGATACGGCACAGGCACCTTCACTGCAATAGTCTTTGTTATCTTGACTACTTTCGTGGGAATTTCTTTGAGATGAACAGATTGGGATATCAATTTGGGCCCATGGGAAAAACCATGAGAATGTCCGTATAAATCGTCGTATGCAATCACCATGGCAAATCCAATGGTAAGAACTGAGCAAATCAGAATATTCATGACTCTGTTATTGTTGGAGATCAATGAGAGGAAGTGTACTGCAAATGAGAGCAGTCTGTTACTTATATAGAAGGACCTTCACTGACGTTCACGATGAAAGCAATCACTTCCTGGTGCCACTGACATTCGCTATGATCACGGTTGTCGCTCCTTAATTTTTTCCTCCCCTGCTATTCTTTTCCTTTCTTCGAGTTACCTTTGAATAGATCCATTGGCTACTAGTCACTGATTGTTAATAGAATTAATTGGGGGGGATTAATTGGTCAGCCGGGTGGGCAATTTCTGTTTACGATCGACCAAGTTCCTGCGACGAGGTTTTATCATTTCCTATGATTTATTTATTTACTTTCTGGAGTGGAATTACTTGACGATTGGAGAATAATTTGAGAATGTGCCGATGGAATTGGTCGGATTGGTGAAAGGACTTGAGGATATTTATACGTGACTCGGATTCATTCGCTCATTTCATACGGCAAGTGCGGTGATAATACATCATAATAGATGATAAATCAACAATGCTCGCCAGTTGAATTCTCTTGATTTTTATTCCTTGACGGAAATTATTTCTTTAAATAACCAATTTTTTTTCTACCGTCCTTTACCATAAATTCTTATCATGCAGTATGCATATGCAAATCCATACAATCTAGTAGTAGTTTTCAAACTCACAGCCTTCAGATTACGGGACTAAGGGCTATAATATTACTTGAACTATCACAAGTTCTCAGTCCTTTAACACACTTGTCCAGGTTTTTCCATTAAATATTATGATGGGTGCATTGATCACCATCACCATCATCATCATCATCATCATCATCATCATCACTGCAGCAACAGCGCTCAGGCCTGAAATGAAAAAAAAAGTTGCATTCAACCCCAGTTGAAATGAAAGGAAAATTTGCTCCTCACAGGCGACTCGCCTCCGAGATTCCTCGGAGAAAGAATATATAGACGTAACAGTGGAGAGGGGTGTGGCCGGCGTTCGCGCGAGTGTATCAATTTCCATTTCACTCGCGGAGAAAGGGCTCAAACTTGAGAACTCGCTTAACCCGATGGAAGTCATCTCGAACTGGTCAGCAGAAACGAGAGTGACGCCCATATTAATGGATGAAATAGATGATATTTCCTGAGAAAATTTCACAAATCCTTGAGGGGGGAAAAAATCCCGAAACTACTAGGAGCTCATTAATTTTTTCTTCGCAGATCCGTGAGAAATTTTTCTGTTGAGCGATTTCGGGGGAAAAAATTCTGACGGAACCCCAATCAATTATAATCATCAATGAGACTCGCAAGAGGGATACAATCATTCGTCATTACTGGCGATTAATTATTTTGACTCTGTTGAAAGGTCAAGACGAAATGCATTGAGCGGCTGTGAGTGAGGCAAAAGTGGGCACGGATTCATTGACGAGCTATGTATCCTCGGGGGATTGGACAAGGACACGTGAAGAAATTATTCATTCACTAGAAGATTCACTAGGCATTTCTGTGATGTTAAGCCGCTGCGAAACAGATCCTCAGCATTGTTTTTATCCACTGATAATTCCACTATCTGTCTAAATAGTATTTACAAAAATATTATATTTGTAATAATTTAGGAAATTATCCTCTATTATTATACAAAAAAAAAAAGAATGAAAATGTGGAATTTATTTTGTGGTTGCCATGTACAGTAGCATTATTTATTATTTATTTATTAATGAGTGAGGAACAAACCGTTAAATGTGAAAAATTGTTAAACATTAAGTTTTTAAAAGTAAGGTAAATAAAAAATAATTTTCAAATGGAATATCTTGGCTGGTAATGTTTTTACAATTAATAGTACTTTCAGTAATCTTTAGAAGTGATACCTGGGCACTCATCAAGCAGAATTCGATTTTGAAATGCCAGATACGTAAAGATGCAATTATGAAGGAGAAAGAGCACATGAGGGTATTCAGACCTCTTGAGAAACTATCAGTAACAAATTACCTCCGGGAATATTATCCAATCGGGGAGAAATGCTGAGAATTGGATATTTCACTAATTCATGATAATTGGGGAATTCGAATTCAAAGATGTTATAGTGGCCTTGAGGTACCCAACGATGGAATCGATTGTGATTTTTTCCGAATTTGGTGAACACAAGGTGAAAATAAAATTTCGGAAAATACTTTATTATATGGCGGAATTTTATTAGGGAACTAATGTTTATTCTCGATTGAATAAATTTCAGAATATAATCTGCACTCATTTATTAGAGAATTCTTCCAAAGTTTTTTAAAACTTGAGTTGTAAAAATTAGTTTTTTTTTTTAGGTAATAGATTTTCTAGTGATTTAACTAGACAAGTTGAAAATGAACACATTTCTATTGTGAGACATGCCATTAATTTTGGAAAAGCAGTCCTAAAACAACAGATTCTCAAGGATGAGCCCTCAAATTCGACTATATGTTTGTTTAAGAGTTATCGACTGTAACTGAATGCTATTTCGAAATTTCCCTCGCACCAAATATCAAGTTTTCTAATCTCTATTCACCTTTACCTAATAATCCCAAAATGTGATTCAGCTTCAGTAGCCTCACCGACAATTTTGCCTGGGGGACAGATAATAATTATGCATCTGCATTTTATACATGGCATGGCCTCGGTCCATGACATTCGAGGAATTATTTAATATTCCATCAATTATGAATTTGCATTATTGGCATGTAACCGCGGAGATGAGAAGATCCCGGAACAAGTTCGAACCATTTAAAATCCATCAGTGGATCGTTCGCATCACGGAAACTACTTTGGAGAAGGATGATGATTCAGTCGAGACTTGCGTAATATTTTATTTACGGACTGCGATGGCAGCATTTTTCATACAATGTTTGAAGAAGCAATTGACGAGTGCAAAGGACCAAATTTTTTGCTTAATAAAAATATTCAAGAGGAAATATTCTCTAAAAGAAATCCATAAAATTCGATTTTCTGAAGCAAGCTAGTACTTGTATATTTTTTCATTACAAATGACAAAAATGAAAAATTGTGAAATTGTGACTTGTCAAGAGTCCTTGATTTTTCTCCATTCATTATGATATTTCCAAATATTCGAAAAATAATGATCACGGCCGAAGATTCCTCCAAACGAGAATGGACATCAACATTACTTCATTATTATTCTCCATGTTCCGTTTGAAAATTGCCCCCCTCCCCCTCCCGGACTGGGGATAGAAATGTTCTGTAATTGCTTCACGGTACTTGACGATTATTATGAAAACATTTATCTTGGGATTATTATCTCAACGGAATCAAATCCACATAAGGGATATGAGATAGGCTTTTGGAATGCTCACTTTCTACTTTTCTTGTGCGTGAATTTTACGTACAATGAAAGCCAGGAAATTCGCGGAAAAATTATATTTTACTTTCCAATATAATTCGTTAGTTTCCAATGGAAACATCAAATGGAAAATATTCTTCACCAAAATCGATGGAATCCTATTTTTTGAATTCAGTTTAGTCTACGGATTTTTTCGACTCAACTTTTCCTTTTCTTTCAATTTTCAACGATAAAAGTAAAAAACATGAGACAATTTATATAGAATTTATATATAATAGAATCAATCAAAAGTTGACAGACATCTCAATAAAAATTCAATTACCAATACGTTCGTTTATGAAGAAATTAAGACTACAAAACTTTTCAATAAAATAAATCTAGTCCACCCAGTGTCTCACCTCGGGAAAGCACATTCTCGTTATAAATGAAATATTTTCGACGACGCGCTTCAGAGAATGTCAAGTATCAATCCGTCCCTTTTACATGATTCCTCTTGAAAAAAAAAATGCCAGTAGAAAATAATCATATTCACTGTAAAGTTCAAAGGTTCAAATCCTCCATCGGTAGCTTTTCAGAAGCCCCAGAAAACTTTCCCTATCGTCATCGAAATGGTCTGTACATATCGATTGATAGAAATATTTTGCTCTTTTTTGTGGAAAGTTAGATCTTCATTGGATACGATACTTAATAATCACTTTGAGCAACTGATGATACCCAGAATTATTTGTTTCTTTTTCTTCTGACCATCCAAACTGTCACGATAATATGATGAATGTTTTCTTGTATTCTTCAATTTAACAGGGTAATGGACATTATAAGGATTATGTAAGAGATCAAACCCAGAAAAAAAGCCATTAACGCTTTCATGCAGAGACTCATCAGAGTGCGTAGGCTGATTAAAGTGTGTAATGTAGAGTGAATCAAGCGGTCAGATTCATCTCCTTCTGAATATTCCAATTTATTTTCTTTATTCAATTTAAACAATAGGAAAAGACTTGAGCCAAGGATAGTAAATTTTTTTTCTAATTCTTTATAGAAAAATTATGAATTAGTAAACAGTAATTCATTATTAAACAAATACAAATATTTACAAATATACATTAATATATTGATTACATTTTATATTTATTTGTATATACAAATTTGTTAATAAGTTTTCTATTACAAAGTAAATTATTATTTAACCAAACGTTTTTCTTTGTTTTTCGTACAGGGGATGGAGAAAAAAGCTTAAGCAATTTGCAAATCTACACAACATGACCTTTTGTGCGTAGAATATTAAGAAGAGTCCAGGAAACGATGAATTATTCTCTCGGCTGAAACAAAAAAGGAAAAAAATGTAAGGAAAAGTAGGGAAGAGGGACGCGCATTGGTAGCTACGGTCGGTGATCGCAGCGGCCCATCGGATGCTCTCCCAAAAAGTATTTCGGGGGACCTCGAGAAAGATGATAGGCGCGTGGGGGAGGTCAGGCAGGAGACGGAGAAAAAGTCAAATGAAAAAATCTAGTTCTTGCCAATGCCAAGAGAATTTCGACATGGGAAGAAGGGACCATCCGATTTGTATAAAAGATCGGGATGACCGTTGGAAGGTACTCAACTCTCAACGAAACATCAACCGATAAACATGAAGCTGATTCTTTCGTTAGTGGTGAGTGCTAGAATATCCAATAGTAAACAATCTATCTTGATTGACATTGTCTCTTGTCTCAGTGACTGAAATACTCTCAGTGATGTCAATGACGAGATGAGTATTTGACAACTCCAGTTAATTATTTGTTGGAACTTCAATGGGGCATAGTGTTCAGTTCAATGAGATGCTTTTGTTCATTAATCCACCCATTGCAATCAAATGAGAAATTAATTAATAAATTTATAACGATGCCAGTTAACTCTTCAACTAATAACATGTTAGTAATTAATATAATAATTAAAAACAGAAAAAAATGAGAATGGCCGAATTATGTGTCCCCCAGATTTGCCTGTTCGGTGTAGCTTTCAGCTCGACTGCTGTTAAGGTGAAGCGAGACATTCTCCCTGGGGATCCACGATACGGAGATCATCATCACGATCATCACGGATCGTCAGCCCCGTCCTACTCCTACGGCCCACCAAATCATCATCCAGGAACTCCACTCGGTGGACATGGTCAATCCACTGTGAGTCTTTAATTTCTCTATTTATCATTCCTCATTCCATGCATTCCAGCAAAACTGAAAAAATTACTGATAAGTGGGATGTTTTTTTTCTAATTGTAATAATAGCAGCAGAACGTTCAGGTGAGCCCACCCTCGACATCTTACCTGCCAGCGGCGCAACCGGCCCCGAGCCATCACCATCACCAGCAGGCTACCCCAGCGCAGAATCATCACCACTACCACCACCACCACCAACAGGCGGCTTCAACCCAAAACCACTATCATCAGTCAGCTTCTGCCCAGAGCAACTATCGCCAGGCCGCCCCTACCCATAACAACTATCGCCAGCAGTCAGCTCCGGCGCCCCAAGCTAGTCGTGTCTACCTGGCCCCAGCATCTCAACGTCAGCCTCACCCAGCCCCTCAACGCCAGTCGGCTGCTCAGCATCAGCCAGCGCCATCGGCTCCTCAGCAGTCGAGACAATACTTAACTCCCGCTCCTCAACAATCTCGTCCAGCTCCTCAGAGACAAGCCCCTCCCCAGGCGTCTCGACAGTACTTGGCACCGGCTCCAGCAGCTACAGTTCAAAATTACCAGCCTGCCCCAGCACCAGCTCCAGTCAGGGCTTACGTGCCAGTCCCAGCTCCAGCTTCCGTTCAATCTTACCAGCCGGCACCAGCTCCAGTGCAGAGTTATCAACCAGCTCCCGCTCCAGCGCAGTCCTACCAGCCAGCACCAGCTCCAGTTCAGTCCTATCAACCAGCAGCAGTTCCAGTTCAGTCCTACCAGTCAGCCCCGGCTCCAGTTCAGTCTTACCAACCAGCACCAACTCCCACCCAATCTTATCAACCGGCACCAGCTCCAGTGCAGAGTTATCAACCAGCTCCCGCTCCAGCGCAGTCCTACCAGCCAGCCCCAGCTCCAGTCCAGTCCTACCAGCCAGCCCCAGCTCCGGTTCAGAGTTATCAGCTAGCACACGGTATGTAGATACTTATCATAGATAATAGATAATAGATTTATTTCCTTTGTTTTACATCATCACAAGCCTTCTCTCCTTCCCTTCATACTTTCTATCCATATTTACATTTGATCGTTTGCATATCCGAATACTTCTCCGGTTATTTTTACTATCTATTCCTATCTTATTCCTGTCTCTACAGCAGCACATTTATTGAAACTTTTTTTAAATTTAAAATTTTGAATTTATTCAGTTTCGTTCCCTTATTTTTCTTTTTTTCTCACTTGTTCTCTTTCTTCTTATTATTCACAATTTAACAAGGAAAAATCCGATTTTCAACAGTTGAGGCCGCTCCAACACCAGCATACGAACAGGCCCATGGATCCAGCCAATCATCGGAATACGACACCATCAGCTTCAGTCAATCGGTTGATAATCTTCCAAGCCTTGAAAATAATGACGCATCCATTGTCGAAGCAGCCCCTGATTATACTAACATTCAATCATTTTTCCAGGCACCGGAGGTGCAAAACTCAGGCTTTGATAGTCAGTCGTCGAGCCAAGGATCCTCTCAACTCATTGGATCCAACGGCGGCTACGTTTACTAAAAACTCCAGAAGGATGTTGTTCTTCGGAAAGCATTTACCGGCACCAAGTTTTTCTTACAATGATTCTCGCTGAATCATCGATATGAATTAGTGGAAGGAGAATTGATGAGTAGAGGCCTGAGAACTCGTGCCATCCAGAATTTGGCTCGAGGTGAATCCATTAAATCGAAAATTGATAAATATGTGCTACAGAAAAACTCACTTTTTGTACGTAAATAAAATTCTTTTATTAAAAACATTTTTTTAACTATCACTCGTCACACAATGTCTCTGGAATTCTGTGATAATCACCAAATCCGGCATTTCTTTCGTGGATTCATTGGCGCTCCCACTGGGCACTGCCATGCCTCGCTGAACTCCTTGGAGTTAGTTAAGACCGCTTTCAGTCTAACGTGCCCTGGTGAATGTGAATCATGGAGCATCCACCTCAGCGCGTCTGGAGTATGAGTTCCACACCACAACTAAATTAATAAATAAGAAGATTACGGAATAAACATCAATCATCGTTATGCAAGATTGAGCGTACAAAACAGACAATGATAAATAAATTTGAAAAACCATGAATTAGTTGAACATTGTGTAATGTAACACATGGCCGAGGAATTTTATCCGTTCACTGAGAAAAGACCTCAATTTACCAATCAAATGCTGGTAATTAGGACGTATATTGACTCAGCGGCACTTTGCTAGGAAACCGAATGGATTCACCGCTTAGTGCCTAAACTAAGTATAATCCGCAATAAAATCAAGGCGGACTCAATTAGGTGAACAGTTAGGTGGGTGAGAAATGATTACTCTTGGGAAGGAACTGGGATTTCCCGTGAAATTAAATTTTGCTTATTACGTGAGCGTAGCCTAAAAATAATAGCTGTTCGTGTGTGAGATTAGTGAAGCCCGGCAGCATAGGCTCTTGACCGTGTTTGGCTTTCCATCGCCTGTACGCAAGAACAGCTTCACGAAGACCACCGTTGTCCGCGATGTTCTCATCCAAGGTCAATCGGCCGTCAATGTGCTCATCCACCTGCGATATATCAGTAAGAGGGAAAGTGAAAGATTGATTAAATTCAACAACTCGCACTGATAAATCATTTAATGACTTTCCGATTCCGGATATCTCAACACTTTATAAAATCATTAATTTATACAGCAAAATTTAATTAAGTTAACGTTTTGAACTATTCTGTAATAACAGTAGAGAATAGATATAAGAATTTAAAATCAGGAATATTGTATTCGATAACCGACAGTAGAAGTGTTTCTTGCGTATTAAGACAACTGGTTGTGAACAAGCATTGGGTGTGTCTCAACAAAGACAGAAAAAACAATTCACTTCACAAACCAACTTTAAGTAAGAGTGGAAGACAGCCATTTCTCCTAAGTATCCGTAATAGTCTACTATAAACTATGAAACTGACTAACTACTATGAAACTGATAAACATCGATTTTAAAAAAAAAAACAAAAAAAACAAAACAACAACAACAACATTTACCTCCTCTTCGTAGTAGCTCCCATAATGTTGGATGAAGCACTCGGCCTTGTCCTTATACTCAAGGATAGTGTCATTGCTCCACCACTGGCGAAGATTTCCATCTCCATCGTAAAGTCTGCCACTGTTGTCAAACCCGTGAGTCAATTCGTGGCCGAGAACAGTTCCGATTGCTCCAAAATTCAAAGCTCTGAAAGCAAATATTTAATTATTAAACAGCTCTCCGTCGTCGTTTTCAACAGTAGAAATATCATATTCGCTTACTCCAGGCCCAACTCATAAAACGGAAATTGGAGAATTGCCGCCGGTATTGCTGCGGCCAGTTAGGAGACATTTGTTTGTAAATTTACATATTTTAGTCATTACAAGAATTTCGGACAAAATTTTATTACTTACTTATGTGATTGGTGACGGTGGTGTAGACAGCGTTCACATCCGTGGGTCCCGCTGGCCAGCTGTTGACATCAAAGTACGTTAATATAGTTAATAATTATTTACTTTCAAGATTGTAAATAATTGATACTGCAATAGAAGTAATTATGCATTACTCTGTCTCGTTTATGTAATTCGCTTGCTCGACTGTCTCTATCTCCGTCTTGCTCATCAGACGAGCTACCGATAGCATATTATCGAAGTAAGTGTTACGCTTCATTTCTATCTGAAATAAAATTGATGTAGTGGAATATTTTTAATTTGGCTTAATGTGATTTATTTAAATCACAAGAATGGACAGTCTATTTTTAATGATATGGTGACATTTAGTCTGGTTAATAATTCATTAGTCTTTAATTATTAATCATTACTATTATTATTAATTATTAATCAATTATTTAATTTATTCATTTGGTTAAATTTAATTAATCTCACCCCTACGTAATATTCATTAAGAACTTTCTCGTCAAATAGCCAGTCCGGATAACCAATGACGTACACCATTTTCTTCGATTTTTCAAGAGTAGAGAATTTGGTTTTCTGGTCCATCCAGGCTGTAGTGGCAACTAAGGAAGCAAATGCTGCCCGAATGTGCTCTAGCATCTCCACAACTTTAGGCGCCGTTTCAGTGGAGAATTTGGGGTCGACGAAGAGCCATGAAACCGCCATCCCTGTGGCATTGAGAAACAAATCGAGGGTTATCCGCCATTTTGTGTCTATCCCGGCCGTTGATTCGTCGAGAGTGAGACTGGTACCGATAGACTTTTGGGGGTTCCCCTACTTAACAGATAATTCAGTTTCTATTCTATTTCCCTCCTCCCTACACTCTACGCTCTTGTTGTCCTAGTGGTGAATGACAAGTACCATGGTTTCTTCAAAAATTCAATTTAATTCCGATGAAGATAATTTCGCTTCTATTCTTATTAGAAATAAAATTTTGGACGGGCGAACGGAGCAATTGGTTCCACCACAGCTGTCCCCACTTGAGCCAATCCCCTCTACAATTATTCGCTCGCTTTTGAGAGCCATTATGCAGGAAAAGAATCTCTTCGGGTCGACTAGAATCAGGTCTTACCCATCATATATTTAACAACTTCGGTGCAGTGTAGGGACCGCGGCTCCGATTTTTCGATGCTGACCATCTTGTCGATATACTCGGACCAAATTTTTCTCAGATTACTCGAGGAGTGAGGTGCAACGACGTTCACGGCAGTCCACCACACGACGCTCTCTAAAAACATCAAACTTGGAATAATTTCAAGACAATGCAATTAATGTCCGGAGAAAAAATATTTTGCCGACGAAATATTCTGTGGGGAAGTACTTGAGGCAGATTTTGTGTGTAAATTTCTACCCTTTGGAAGCTAAAAAATATTTGATTTGATTTGATTTGAAAATAATATATTTTTCTTAATGTTTTGCACTGATAATTTTTGTGTACCCAAAAGGTCGTCCTCGGTGGTTGCTACCAGAAGTGCCAGATCCTTGAGGTATCCCAAATTGGTAACCAGAATTTTGTCTCTCTTATCCAAATCCAACTCGATAATACCGCGACATATTTCCTCGATGAATGGCCGCCAGATTTTCCTCGGGCTTAATGAACAATTTTCGTACATCACATAGCCATCAGTCAACCTCTGGAGATCATTCACGGACATGTAGTTCTTGTCGGTGAGCTCCTCGTCAGAAATTGTGTCGTTCCTGTCCTCTCGACTCATCTGGGAAGTTTAAAAATGTGGGATAAAGAGGCTTCACAATGTTCGTTTGATTTGATTCGATGACAATTCCATAGAAATAGAATTCAATATTACTAAAGGAGAAAGGAATATTATTGATCGATTGTGATAATAAATATAATTTCCTACATAATAGAAGACCGCATTCAGTGCGTATATATTGCTGGCAGCTCTGGTTATTCGATCTTCTTCCGACGATAAAATTGCATTAGACGAAGGACAGGGCACGGAAGTCCCATTGCTGATTACTTCCCTCATTACAGCCGCAATATAAGCTTTCTCTATTGCCACTTGATTCATTATCTCTTCCTCCTCCTCCTCCTCCTCCTCATATAATGCTGATCTGGCCATTCTAGTTCGAAGAGCTTTCAATCTTCTTTCAAGATCTTGATCCCTGCAATGAGAATAATATAATTACTACACTATTAGGGCTGTTACATAAAGTCAATCCGATAACGTTTTTCCAATTTTTATTTTTTTCGCGATTTATTCACTTTATCTATCCCGCGGACGACCATACAAAAGTATCCCCTAAGTTCTCTATTGTTGGGTGAAAAAGGGGCAAATATTGACTTCAATTGTTGTAATAATAAAATTTAATAACAAACATTTATTTTTATTATTATTATCAGTGAATAACTGACCCTGGCAAAGGACTAAATGACGACGGTGTGTCCAGAATGATGACATTTCTACTGCGATTCCGGGGATCAGGAATGACATTGAACCCGATGAGTACATCCCTCCCAAGGATTCGTCTGATTCTTCCGATTTTTTCAATAAAATTTCCATCCTCTTTACCGAGGATAGCAGGCACTTGTGGTAAATCCAGTTCTCTCAGGAGATTCAACAGAGGAGTGAGTCCGAGGGAATCCATAAAGGCTGGAATAATAAAGAATTTGGTACAATTACCAAAAATTTTGAGAAATCATTTTTAAAAAGTCGAAAACTTATTCCCGAGCTATTGCCATGTTTTTATTCTACATTTCTATTGCTAATGTCATACGAGTGAAAGCCTATCGAATGATTTTCAATTTTGTTTTTCAAATAAAATATTTTGATATACTTATTTTGGCTTTAAAGAGGAGATTTGTTTGAAAATTCACCAGTTCACGCTCACCAGTATTGACACAACTCTCATAAAGTATTTGGGCCTGTGAGACAGCCCAAGGAACATCTGTAGAATTTTTCCTCAAGAGGTCACGAACTTTCCAAGTAATTTTTTCCGATCTCTCGCTGAACCACGAGTTCATCGTGGCCGTATCTGGCGTTGGATGATGCTCCGGCCATCGTCCACAAGCATACCTGCAAACGGATTCACCACTTGAATATAAATTAGGTATGTGAACCGACGACGGCGGCCGAAGTGATTGAGGCGGAGGGAGGGCCGGACGGCAGAACCTGCATGGGGCATGGAATTTTTAATCTTTCGGAAACCAGGAGAGTCTGTAACCGGCATACATGCAGCTCCTGGGGTACAATGCGACATGGTTGGGGGAACATGTAGAAACTCGAGTAAGGTAGGATATGGGAGGATAAATAAATATAAATGATGTGATTATAGACTCGGGGGAAAACTAATAACACGGTTTAGTTTTCCGATCAATGGAACAGTAACTTGAATGAGCCTTGAAAATACCTCATTACTAAATCATTATAAGATGCATAAGTTCAGTGTACTCACTTGTAAAAGTTTTCACACGGATCTATAGACGTATCCATAGACTCTTTTAAGCTTGCAGCTTGTCAAATATAAATATATTTAGCACCAGTACCCACTCTCCAGTGTAAATAAAAATCCATTTTTTTTTCCATCAAGGATAATTAAATTTATGATAAGTTTCGTGAGAGCTCACCGATTCTGACACACTCTTCGGTGTCGCATATGGGCCGGGCAGCCTTCACTTTTGAGTCTGGAAATAGGGTTTCGTTTGGGTGAATTATTCAGTGATTGTCGATTTTTATTAATCTGTCATTCGATTTTTTTTTCTTTTTCTTACGTACACAGGATTCCAAGGGTAATCACACTGGCTATCAAAGCTATCATTAGAATAGAGACTGTTGTCAGGAAATATATTGTTTTCTTTCGGGTTTTTTTGAAACTGAAAATATGCGAAATACTAATATATTTGGCACAATTATTTTTATGAATAATAATAACTTATTATTTAATATTTTTTAATTCATATTCATATGTAATTATTCATAATGATACTTTTGAATAATTATTTTTCTTCCAATTTCTTCCAATGAATAAGAAAATTTTTCATTCATAGAAATAATGTTTCAGAATACTCACTATGCATCTCGCGACTTGACAGTAACCAACTGAGTTTTACTACTCAGTGAGTAGACAGAGGGTGATTCATGTTCTATAAAAAATCACTCAGTAGAATAAAATCAGTGAACACCTCCGATATTTTCGTAATAAACATATGTGAATAAATGCACTTAAAGGGATATAAAAGGGATACGAGATACTTACGCTGTTGGTGGTTCATGCTGGTTGTCCCACTGACCAGCTCGAACTGACGGCACCAAGAAATCGCGTGGAACCACCAGGTGTCCAGTGCTGTACAATTTCAAGCGTCAGCGGCGCTTCTTCCTCGATCGAACGGCGTCCAATCGATTTAGCGATCATCTCGGATCGTTCCAGCTGTCAAAACAAATTGAAGGCTCTGACGATGGGTTATAACCGGCATTGACATGGCATATAACTAAATAAATCGCCGGTAGAGGAAAATAAACGGAGCATTGCCCAGTTTTGTCAGATATAGCTCTCGTTTTCTACGAGAGCTCGGATTAGAAGCGTAACAACTCGGCTGTACAACTGAAGAGTTGCGAAGGGGAGAAAGTGTATCAGGCCCGACTACATCTGATACGATTGTACTAGCTTGAGTGACTGCTGAAATTCGCAAGATGAGAATTACTTGTCAACAATAATGGCATGATCCTTCTTTTAAAAAAAATCTGACGTTTGTTGTGACAGGAGAGAAATTTTTCAGTTCAATTTTCGCTCGTTTGCCAATTGCGTCACGATTTAAGCGCTCGGGCAGTGAAAATTTTGCGATCGCCTGCAAATAATATTTATTTAGTCGAGACTTTTTTGTTTTTTCACTTCACAGTTATTCAGTAACATATTAAATCTTCAGACGACAGCCTTTCACAAATTAGTCTATCGCTCTGATAACTACGATGTCTTTCGTAAAAATTACTCATCTGTCCGGGGTGCCTCATGACTAGCTATGAACTTTAACAAATTTTTACGTTCTGTAAAAATTCTCAAATCTGCAAAAATCCCCATAAATAAGAAAAAAAATTATTAACAGGTCGGGGAGAAAGACCGCCTGGCACGAGTGAACTCGCCGAGACAATAGTACCGAGCCTGTCTTTTTTTATCGTACCGTCTGCAGCCAATCGCCCAATCCTCTTATCGATTTACCAGGGGATGAGCCGATCGACGGTCTCGGATGCCACACAAAATTTCCACTGGGTAACGATATTATCCCGATATCCCTTTATTAATAGCTCACGACATTAATTTCGTATGTGCAAGTTCCATTTACATCGTTCGTGTTTCAGCTAACAATAGCAATATTTCATGAATTATGAAAGACCACGAGAATAGGTGTCGGCATGCACTGGCTATTTCACTGCTGTTTCGTCATTCCAATGGTTTACTGGGCGAATTAGGTACCCATTCGGCTGGATTTATGGATCATTAAATGCCGGTGGATTGAACTCGCTCCACCCCTTCGGCTTGAGCCAGGGCGTCTTATAAAAAATCATCTAAAACTTATAGTTTTTCGGTTTTAGTTATTTTAATAAATCGGCGAGGCCATTGCGCACCAGTCTTCTCGTAAATAATTTTTTTTTTTCATACGGGCCAAAATCAACATTACAGTTTTCCTTTTGCACTGGAGGTTTCGCCGGTTACCCGCAAAATATTACTTTAACAATGGGTTTTATCAAATTTCAAGTTAATTTTGCGCATTGAGTGACTATTCATATTTTATTTATTATTATAGGGAGACGAGGCGCCCTAATTATTCCTACTAAAAAAAAAAACAAAGAAAAGTCGCGTTTTCACCAGTAAAAAATAGAAAATGAATAAATAATAATAATAAATAGAATAGTAGAGCAACGTGGAGTGAAATCTCATTTTATGTCTTGTTTATTTATTTACTCACCGTCGAGAGGGAAAATACGAATGGAATGGTGAATTCCTTACAAAGATCCACTGGCTGTCGTGCAATTTTTCCTGTAATGGTCAAATTTGTCTGCAATTTCGTCAACAATTGCGCCAGAGAGTGTACATAATTACTTCATCTCTAGGAATTTTTATTCAATGCCAATCGATTTTTCCGTGCTATAAATTTTCAAACATATCTTAACAATTTGGATAATGAAAACGGATTTATTTTGTAGCCTATTAATTTTGATAAATTAATTTGTCAATTAATCGAGGTAATGTGTAAATGAGTACAGTTGAAAAAAAATAATCAACGGCAATTGTCGCACTTGCCCCGAATCGTGCAATATCGGTGCATGGGATAAAAAAATTCATAGATAATGAGGGCACATAGGCAAAATGATCATTATCCCCGAAGAGTCACCACTCTGCTGTTGTCGCACGTGTCGCACGATAAGACTGTCATAACACGTAACACGTGATGATGGGAGATGGGGATGTTTTCCCGTACGCAAGTGAAAAGCCTCCGGGTGTGGGGCGACTTGTTTGGACGTTTGGTTACCGGGGTAACACGAAAAATTGATTTGCGAGTAGTATAGGTTTATCCGTAGCACGAGTGTCCACGTTACGTTTTCTATCGTTTCATTCCGTCGTCAAAGAGAATGGGAAAAATGGAGAAATTATTCGGAAACTGATGAATTATTTTTACAACTGCGATTTAATCGTTCGTGGCCCCTCGGCCGCCACTTGAAATACAATTAGAATTTAGAGGGGGAGAAAAAATGCATTTTCATGCCAGAGAATTGGATTACGAAACACTTTTTACACTGACGTGCTCATTGACGATGTAATGAGCTCTCTTTGAATCTTATGATCCTAATCTTCTCGAGAAAATCTCTATGTCGCATTTCCTTTTGTTCTGTTAATCCGCCATTACTATATGAATAAATAAAAAATGAAAACCATCCCCATGGACTTTTGCGTCAACCAATTTTTAAAATATTCCCAAATGAATGAATGAATGAATCCCGTCACTCGATACATAAATCTAGTGAAAGGCCAAAAGATATCTGAGGATTGATTAGAATAAATCAACATAATATATCACAAGACATAAAAATAAGCTTTTATTAGGAAATAAATAAAAGTCTCGAGGTCCTGGATGAATGTATGGGGGAGAAAAAAAAATATACAACGGGGGGTAAATGAGCATACAATGTCTTCTTCGCTATCACATGCCGCACGAGAGACATAGGATTTTTTTTTAACATTTTGATTTGATCTTTTTTTTTTTATATGTGTGTGTGTGTGTGTGGTTCCATTTTTTTTCGGGGAAATTTTAGAGACTCAGAAAAGGTGTCTTTTGCGTGTTTCTTTCTCTTTGTTTGAAGTTTGGTTGCCTTGGTCCTAGGTCCTCTCGCAATTCATCTCCGGCATTTCCGATGAGTAATTCCTTTTTTCCAGGGAGAGATTGTCGCCAGGTCTGGTTCTCACCATTACTATTATTATTTTTCATTAAAACCAAAAGATTTGATAACGAATTCCACAATCGCGAGGAATGCGCCAGGCTGGAGGAAGTGAGAGCCCGAGTATGCGGAAATCCGGGATAATGTGAAAATCATTGGTGAAATGATTTACCGATTATGGATGTATCACGAGTGGACCGGTCGGTGGAGAACTGTTGATTGATAATTGTCCATTTACCAGCCGTGACCGTGGACGGGCTTGATGATGTGCTTAACCTCAGGCTCATGAACGGCGTGCTCAATTCCGATGAGATGGGGATGGCCGGGGTGGGCATTGTGGTAGTGAAGATGCTGAACGTGAGCATGTGCATTCAGGTGGAGTGGGTGGGGGTGGAGTGCTGGAATGGCTGGCTGCTGGTTCACATGGATAGCATCAACATGGTGAGCGTGCTGAAAGTAAATAGAAAAATACCAGTGATTGTCAAATGTCTGCCCATCAATCCGTCATATTCACAATAAATGAGTTCATAATTATCAATTAATCCGATACGATTGATTTTGACGTTGAGTAACACGGAATCACGGTGGAGTTTGCGAAACGTAAACGGTGGAGAAAGTAGGAAGCAGTCTTCCCGCTTCAGCATTTTTTTCTTCACCAGGTTCTCAAATGATGGGAAAAGTCGATGACTCGTCATCCCTCGTAAGCACTGATGAAGTGTGTACGTAATCGGGACGATGATTGATGGTTGGTTTGAGGGTGTGTTTTTCTATTTTTTCTATTTTGTTTTTTCACTGGTGATTGGAATTTTATTACCTGTTGCCAGCCGTGGGATGGCTGCCAGCCGTGAGATGGCTGGGGCCAGCCGACTGACGGCTGCCAGCCAGATTTTTGCCAGCCAGATTTTTGCCAACCAGCTGATGCTGGCTGCCAACCCGATGATTTCTGCCAACCCGACGATGGCCACGACGGTTGCCAACCTGATTTCACTATTGGCTTCCAGGCGTTCCAACCCTGCCAGGGATCCTGAATTTTTGGCACAAAGTCTTGTGATAATTTTGGGGGCGAGGGCGGGGGGAGTCCTTAGTCGTTGGGGAAGAGTATCACCTCATGGCCACCGGGTTATCACGATGAAAAGACATCCGGAATCGATCGAGAGGGAGGAGTTATGGGAGCCTTCATGCCATTAGGTGAATCTTTTTTTTTTCGATTTTCCGGTGAAAACACTGCCAACACTGGGGACATGCTCGTGATGACGGTCAATGATTTTGTGGAGCTGACAATGTTGATGCACATGCCTTGGCCACAAGTCGAGGGGGATTAATTGGAGATGGTTGGCTTGGAAAATTTTTGTATGGTTACGCGTCGATTAATTTTATTACGAGGCGTGAAGTCAATTGTTAGGAAACTTTCTGTGTTGTTGCTGTGTTGTAATAGATTATGTGGAGTGTCTTCGTTTCACTGAATTATTCAGGGCAATTGTGAGGTGAGAAAAATTTCTATTTCTTTGTTAATTATTCCTGTCCTTTTGAGATGAAATTTTTCAGAGTCCTCTGTTGACTCGCCTAATTCTCGATTTTATATTGTTTTTTTTTTTAAATCGAATTCAGCGGATCCATGGGAAATATTTCATAGAAATTTTTCTCTACTTGATGATATGACCGATGACTCCTGTCCAAACTATTATTTCCCCACATGAAAAATGTTTCATGTTAATTCAATCCTCCAGGGACACGAGCAGTAGTCACATAAATAATAATAATAATAATAATAATAATAATAATTGAAAAACTAATTACCTCGTAGCCGGGGAAGGCAGCGACGGCGGCCACAAGGGCGAAGAGAACAATCTGAGGGTGAGAATGCATCAAATTAATGAGAAAGGAAAGAAGAGAATAAATCGAGTGACTGATAGCAAAGAATTTCAGCGGAATAAATAAATAAATAATTAAAATAAACAGGTAATTGAAAGTAATTGACGGTGAGTCCACACTTACGAAGAATTTCATGTTGATTGAGTTTTTCTTGTGTGAAGCACAGGTAGTACTACATAGTTTAGGGGCAGCGACGCTAGCTTTTATAGTACTGCCCTGCCCAGACTAGATACAGGAGGGAATTGAGGGGATACCGATCAGAAGCAGGTCTGTACACGGCTTTGCACATGAACGCAACAAACAGGGGGAGAGCCCCTTTCACTATTCGCTAATTCTTGGCTACACCCTCGTCCATCACCCCATCAATTAATCGTCTGGGAATTAATCGCTTGACGAATTGAATTCCAATTCCACTGCGACAATCTGATCCAATCCAATCGAATGATGAGCCAATGGCGGAGCAGTTTTTTCAGACTCATTTGCTCACTAAAAAAAATATAATTCTGCCAATTGGTTACAATTGGTTACAAGAGAAAATTCTTAGAATGAAGTAAACAATTCCTGGCCAAGAAAATATATTTAATTAGTTACATTAGATTTTTTTCTGATCGAGTTGGGATTGATTGGTTCCCTAGAACTTGGGAGAAGGTCGGAGAGTTGCTGGGGACATCCGATGGCGATGGCTATGCCTTGGCACGGATTAACCGCCTAGTTTTCGACCATTAATCTGACATCACCTTTTGGGGAAAACCAGACTGATTACCTACGGGCACGAAATATTCTTTATGGAAATAGATAGATCTGTTGCAGTTATCTTGTGGATCGCTCTGATATTACATCACCTCCATCCCCTTTAGCTGTGGCGAATTTCAATTGTAACAGCTACTTAGTTAATATTAATGAATGAAATCAGCTGTTCAAGCTGACATCCTATGAAAAAAAATTTCCCGCCAATTTAAGCTGAAAATTTATAATGAAAATATTTTAACGTAGTTATTTAGAGGTGGTAAAAGAAGTGGAAAAGTAATAAAAAGTTTCAAGTGTTAAAAAAATTCAATAGAAATCGAATAGAATTCTGTAATGAATTACGTAGGCTTTAAGAGAAGTTTATTTTTATTGAAATTTTAATTGAGAAGGAGACGGAATTGTACTATTGTCCATTCGTGGAAATTAGTTCCCACAAGAGAATAATTTATTTAAACAATCTATCAATGATTAGTTTGTGACAAAACTTTCAGTCTACCTCCTACCCTGTTACAATTTTTTTTGCAATATTATTCTCATTAAAAGATTGTCAATAACTGGTAAAAACGGGTTTTATCTCGTTCCAATCAGTCAGTTGGCAAAGAGTTCACTGCGCCTCAGCTGACATAATAATTTCTCTAAAAAATGATAAATCCATTGAAATTGAGATTAACTAAGATTATCATCGTCCCCAGTGATAGAGGGGTGTAGCACTCTTTGTTCCAGCAGTTTTTCAATATTAGGCTTATTAGCAATTACCCTAGGCCGGGTCCACTCACCACTCTCGGTTAGTGAACCAACTTTTGCGTAATCGGTCTCCCATTTCCCCTCCCATTGACTTGAAAAAGTATAAACTCGTGCTGGACTCGTACATTTAGTCCTCAATATTTTTTTATTATTATAATTTTTTTCCTCTTTTTTTATTATTCGTGTGCACCCCACTTTGTTCATGGATGTTAATGCGCTCTCGTTGTGTGACGTTGCGAAAATTCCCCTCACTGCGAAAGTTTAACGATTCCCATTATTTTGTAACGCGTTATAACACCCGAGAATGAACAACTATTTGCAGATATTCGTGAATAACAAAGGAGAGGGATTAGGATCAGTTACTCGGCCGAACAATGGGCCAAGAATTTTTTTCTTTTTTCATTATTTTTCCATTATTCACTGTCTTCTCTCACGTCAAATTTGTAATTGAATTCCAACCCAAGGGGGAGGAATTCCACCAACTCACCGGCCATTTACATAGAGAGACATAGAAAATGGCGGGAAATAGTGAATTGGACATACGACTCGGAGTGGTCGCTCTAGTTTTGCGGAGCCAAGGATGGCGATTGCGCGGCAAAGCCCTGGGGGCTACGCGGATTCCCATATCTGCCAATGAGCGGTAAACACTCGAGAGAAGAAAATGCTTCGAGTTTTTTTCCCCTCTTTTTTTCCATCCCATGAAAATTCGATTCTTGTTTTTTTTTTGTATTTTTTTTGTTGTGGACGTCTTGTAATTTTAGGCGATATCGGGGCGAAAGAACATTGAGAACGCAGTCCATTTTACGTGTCGGATATTTCGTAATAATTAGTGGAGAAAGGGCCGTAATCCTGGATTTGAGTGGGTGATGATGAGTGGGAGATTAGGCGGTACTCAAGAATACAATTTTTGCATTTTCTTTAATTGAAAAGAAAAAAAATTTAATAATTGATTTTTTTTCAGTAATTTAAAAAGTCATTGCAATATATATTTCAAGTCCGGCCGAACTAGCTGGCGAACTCGCGAAATTTTTCAATACAATTTGTTCGCGTGTCATAAATTAAACTCAAGTCCTCCAATTGTTTCGCATTAACCGCGAAATTGACCGACTGACTGTGTGATGCATTTGTCTCCGAGCCTAGAAAGTGCAATCCATATCTGTAATTTGTTTACAATTTTATTCCCAGAAAATTTCATCCTTTTTTCTACGCTACTCACTTCTGCTTACGAATTACATCCACATTAGCAATTCAATCCTAACAGCACGCGATATGATGAGCTGTGTTATTACAGGCACACGCGGCAAAAATATTACGCGAATTATCCATCGTTGTAATCAGAAATTGGATTATTGCCGAGGGAAAGAACGCGGATGGAAAGGAATTATTGGTTGAGGATAGTTCACTGATTTCCCTATCAATTTTTGTTGTTAAATTCATTTTTTTCTACAATTCAGCCCACGAATTCCATAAATATTTCCAGAAATCCAAAAACGAGATAAATAAAACAAACTTTCATAAATTATTTAACAACATTTTTTTATTAAACTTAACAGATTGTTATTTTGCTGATGACGATATTCCGAACAAATGTCAATAAAAAACCGTCAATCCTAACAAAAAGACCATAAACAAGTGATTCAATTACGCGCTACTGAATGTAAAAGTAAATAACAAATGAAAAATTCCAGCGGAAAGGAATTTTTTAATTGTGCTCTTGAAATTTTCCACTTTGGTGCGACAAGTGTCACTTCATCCTGTATTGGCTGCATTCCTCGCGATATCTAATTACAATTCCGAGGTTCTAATATACCTCATTAGTGATTAATACTCCTATCTCATTAATATCATTAATTACTACAAAAAATTCAATTACATTTTTTTACTCAGTCAAACAAACACGAAAAATTAATAAATATATATTTTTTTAAATCATTTTAAATCGATAGAATGTTGATTACTTCTTATTGCAATTCGTTAGAAGCCTCGGAAACGCATCAGCGTAACCGCGATGTTCTGATGTTCTGAAAAATAAAATAAATACATAAAATTCCAATAAATTGTTAATGCGACTAATTAAACGTCACCTCGTCACAGTGAGCCATAGCCTCCAGCAAATGACTTTGAGGGCTACCAACTCCAGAGCGATTATCACAAACGTGATCAGTAAATTCAATGTGTCTCATGATAACATGTACAAGTGCGATTAAATATGTGAGTGGAGCAATTTAATTGCCTCTCAATTGCCCCAGAAATGGAAAAATGTCTGAAAAATGTGCGAGGGGAAGCAAAAAAAACTAGTTTTTTTTGTAATTAAAACCTCGGCTCCCAATTTATACGACGTTTCTATCATACGGGGTGTAAATGTACAAGCAGAGACAAGTGTTGACCAAATGACTTTTCCCCCCGCAGGTGCATTCGATTGAATTATCCGCTGGGCCGAAGGTGTACGAGTATTCATCGAGAAATTAACGTCTCGACTGTACTAGACTTTTTTTTATATTTTTTACCTTCTCGCTCTCTCCCTCTCTCTCTCTCTCTCTCTCTCTCTCTCTTCATTGCGGGAAAGTCAGACCACAGACACCTTCCACCACTACTCCCGGAAGAAAAACTATTCCGTGAGGTAACAATTTTTCGTCGTGATGGATCGTTAAACATTGCAGTACGTTAAATTATAATGTGAAGTAGAATACATTCCACGTACTTTGAAATATCTCATGGAGATTTTTTTTTATGGAGCATTTGCACTGTCATTGATGCCAGTTACATATCTCATTTTTTTTCTTTTATCTTAAATACTATTTAATAATTTTTATTTCAAATATTTTAATTTTTTTTTTCCAATATTTTTTCTTGTCTTTTATTTTTAATATGAAATAACATATGATTTAATGAGTTATTGGGAGTACGAAAGGAATTTCCATTTATTATAGGTCCGATAGATCGTTAAACTTTGTTCGTCATAAAATTCAAATCTAAGGCGCAGTACATTCCACATACTTTGATACACCCAAGTCTCCACCCTCTTGAGTCATTTGGACTGCCATTGACGGAAGCTCCATTCTGCTGGATACCAAATGTAAATTCATTTCAATGGAGCCGAGACCATTAAAATCGGTGCTGGCGCAATAATCATTGCAAGAGGAGATCCGGAAATTTCTTCAGTATTTCATTTGCAATTGCTCCAAAGGCTACTGAATAAAAAAAAAATTGGCAAAATTGTATGTCAAAAAGATGTTGGTTATTATTTAAAATTATTTAATTAACAAAATTATTTTTTCTTTCAGTGCCATTACAGTCTCGGGTCATTCACACCAGAATTAAACGAGTCTATGCCGAGTCTATGCCAAAAAGAGAAAACCAAAAAAAACTGGACATGAATGAAATTGATTTTAAATTGATTCGACTTCGTTCCTCTGTGCGGGCGGATAAAGAAACATTGATCGTATTCCAGTTATCCAATTATTTTTAGAAAGGTAAGTACTCATACACCCCAATACGCAATATTGGGTCTAGTAACGAATGCAGTAAGAATTTTTCGTATAAAAACATAAAAATACTTGGACAAAAAAAGGAGAGAAAAAAAAACTATAATTACAAGCGGCGAAGAGGAGGAGGAGGAGGAGAAGGGGAATTTAATATCAGCACATGAGAAATGTCGCATTACCCCCCTATTTACTTCCGTTAGAAATTCGTTCGCAGTCCCTGTCAAATGTCCGAGACGATTGCGCATGCACTATGTGGAAGCAGGTTTAATTAAAATATTTGTATATGGACGTCGGGCTGCATTTATCTTTTGCATATATTAACCAGATTTGCGTAACCCGAAAACGCCATTTTCCGATTAAATGAGACATATAACTGGACTGATTAGGGGCGCCCGCTAGTTTTCTTATGTAAGAACATACGCACTCGAATTTACATCCCTAGCAATATTTTTGTATTTTTATTCAGGCCAAATGGATTTTTCTTTATTTTCAAATAACTCTGCGCTTGTAATTGATTTTTCTTCACATTAATTCATTATTTTCGATATTTCTAGGAATTTTAGGAATCAAGTAATTTTATAATTTGAGTTAATTTGAACTACTACTACTACTAATGGCAAGTTTGCCATTAGTATCTGAATTAAAACTTGAGTAATAACGTTTTTTTAAGAATAAATTACAAAGTGCAGAAAACACTCATTCAAAATCTCCCGCCATTCATTGTGCCGCATGCGCAACAGCATCCGAGGTCAAGGCTCGATAGGGATGGAGCATTGCGAGCTTGATCATCATCGGAGCGATTTAAATAGGAGTAAATCAAATTCCCGCCACCAGGACTTGCCAATCTCTCCGTCAGATATCGCTACCCTCTCAAGATCGTCGCCGGTTAGCGGCACCCCTCAACAATCCCAACGCCCGATAATACAGGAAAATATTTGACAAAATTCATTATATTCGCAAAACTATTGTTGTTGTTCTTCTTCAGAAAACCCAAAGATCGATAACTAAATTTCAGTCGCCTTCAACAATTTTTTTTTATCATTATTTATCAATTCAAATCTCCCGCCAAGTTGTCCTGCCAAGACAGCCGCGAGATGTCGCCAGACCCTGAAAGTCCGCACTGACGCAGAAAATTCAAATTGATCGTAACCCCGGTATCCCCCGCCAGTAGCGAACCCCTCACTGTATTTCCCCGCGCGAGTCCACCGCCGTAGGCCCTCTATCCCGAGCAAAACAATCGCTGGCCCTCCCCTCGCCCTTACCTACTCCCCCCTTCCCAACCAACAAAACTCCATCAACCAGGGGGGAGGGGGGAGTGTGTACGTCGAGCAGAGTCGTACCAAATACGAGGGAGTGAGTACGTTTTAAAATATTTTCGTGTGCTTCCCCCGCGAGTGACGTCACTCTAATCTCGTCTCTCCACAATTTCCACCGAAAAAACGAAAAAAAGGGGCGCTAGTACCGACAGTCTTCCGCGTCCCCTTCCCCCAACCGGCGATGCCACTAGGCCCGACAATTCGCGACTTGTCAATCGTCAATAGCTATCGGCATCGGCAACACCGAAATCATTGAGAAATCAACATTTCGCCATTGGGGAGAGGGAGGGAAAAAAACACAGTTGAAGGAACGCTCGCGTCTCCACCGGTCACATTCCTCTCTCTCGTACACACCAAACACCTTCGTCTCACTTCGTCCCCCTCTAAGCCCACCGTGCCTTGTGCGTGTATGTGCATTTGTGTGTTGTGTGTTTGTGTGTGTGCATAACCCCCCAGCCCCCCTCTCTCCCTCCCCACGCAGTCTATCGAGCTCATAAGCATACGCCAGTATTTATTATTGCCGCTTATTTATTGTTATTATCACCGAAGGATTACGTGCCGAGCGCCATTTGTTGATTGTTGTCGAGGGTTTGTTTTGCTCCGGTTGGATTGTCGAGTTGCAAGAATTGTTGTCGACCTCTCTGTGCCCGAATTTTATCGTCAGTAAGGGTAATAACAACAACACAAGTGGACGAAAAAAAAATGGACGCCCTGCGAGAGCAGGTGATGATCAATCAATTCGTGTTGGCTGCGGGTTGCGCTAGAGAACAGGCAAAACAATTGTTGCAGGCTGCACATTGGCAGTTTGAGGTGAGTGCCATTTTGGTTTTTATCATTTTGTTGATTTTTTTTTAGCAGAGGGGGGAGGGGTTCAGGCGAGATTGTTTATTTGGTTGGGAATACTTTCGATCTCAACAGCTCGGCTACACTCTCTCTCTCTCTCTCTCGCTCTCTTGGGTATGAGAGCTGTGCCGAGAGGGGATCGTACGTAAACAAAGCCGTAAAATGGCCGACGCCGTCGAGAGAGTGACGATATTATTTTTTTCTTTTGAGGAATTGAAGGACATAAATAAGGGCAGGTGGAGAGGTGGTTTGGGGCCAGAAGAGGAGGTTATTGAGTGAATTTTTGTTGTCAATTGTTGTCTGCTGGATTTTGCGGCTGGACTTCCATTAGTTTTTGCTCGTTTTCAGCAAAATACTCGACAGAAGTTCTCCTTTTTGGTACCTCTGACCCCGTATATCTTGATTTTAGGCTCCAGAGATATTGGTTGGGTTGTCTCCAGGAGAAGAGAAAAATAATAGAATGTAAATAGCTTGGGAAATTAACAAATGTCTGTACAAAGAGGATCTACAGGAAAAAATGTCGTGAGTGATGAAATTCTGATTTTTTCTCAACTTATATGGATTTTTAATTGAGAAATAGGCTTTTACTGGGTCTCGTAGCCTGAAATATTTTTATTATGGCACAAACAACCTTCTATCGCCAATTCCTCAGATGGCGGATATCAATTTCATCATTAGATAATCTACATGGAGACGATCGATGTTTAGACATGTTGAGCATCAATAATCCAATCACCGGCGTTCCCGGAGGCCTTCCTAGAGTATGGAAATGACATTATGCAAGACTTAAAAAGAAAAAATCCCCTGAAGTCTGTCTCTGTGCCTAATTTTCACATAACAACATCAGAGAGTTACGAGAACATTTAGATTTATGGGCAAGTCACGTGGGGAATGGCATCGAAGCTGTGAGCTATTTTGTTGTCACCACAGCTGTGATTATTTAATGCTGTCGCTACTGTATATAGTAAAGGTTGACGCAGAGCATAAGGCTTACTCTGATGTACCCAATCGTAGCTTCCGTTTTCGGTAATTCTCATAGTTTTTTGTCGATTGATTGCCTCAGAAAAAATCATTCACTTTTCACTGGAGCTCAGTGGCGTTGGTAATGACATCCTCTCGATGTCATCGGCCAGTAATGAAGACAATTCCTGGTGAAATGCCGAGGTTAAATAAGTCGGTGATGGCCACTGGGAGTTGTTAATGAATGTCTCTGCACCTGGGGACAAAAGCGCCATTTTTCCGGCCGTTCAGGTTTGTTTTTCCTTGCTGGTAACTCAGAGGAGCTCATTTAGGAAGTGTTTTGACGTGTAACGACTCAGTTATCACTAATCAGTCGTGGGAAATGATTACGAGACTGCAAAGTTGACTCTGTTTATCATAAAAAAAAAATACATCACAAATCGTTGAGCCAGACTGGAAGCCATCGGATGGACCTTTTGAGGCGTTAAAGGTCAGCTGATAATCCACAATCGAGTGGATTAATGCTGATCATTTTTTTTCAAACGCACGTATATCGTTACATTGTTATCACTCACGACCCATTGATTTATTTTGATTCTCGGTAATGATTATGTTAAACTAAACATTGTTGGTGGGGTAAAGGTCAAGCATTGAATGACTGCGCAGGCTCTTGGCTGCAGGGAAGCGGAAGTACACAGCTCATAATTTGCGTCGACCTTGATACGTTGTCTAGGGTAAGGAGTCGAGTGTGACAATAGGGAGAGGAAAATTATGAAAAGCCAGGGGAGGGGTTTCCACGAGTTTATTAACGTTTTTCACTGAAAATGCACACTCCCAGGCCATCAATTTCAGGTCAGGAGAATTTCGTCGATAATTTTATCCAGGGCATATGAATATTTGAACATTTATCGATGTATGGTGACATATTATAACGAATCGCCAACTTCCCAGTTGCATTCAATCATTACGCATTTTTGTTATTGATTAAGAATTGTAATTGGAGTTGGAAAATAATACAATTGTCATGGGGTTTTCGACTTTCAGACCGCCCTGAGTATATTTTTCCAAGAAGCAGCGATACCGTCCTGCCCACAAGGGCCCAGTACACACTTTGGTCAGGTGAGTCTACGTAAAATGCCAATCAAACCCGATTAACTGATTTAAATCGATGTGCGAGATGTAATGAGAAACTGTGAGAACCACTGGCTGGCAGACAGTTGCTAGGTGGGTTACTATTCTCGTCTGTGGCATTCCGATAAGCTTCGTGCCAAATCTAACGTTCACAATGTGACTAGATAGACAACCAATCCACTTCAGCATTTTGCACTAACTCCTTGAAGCAGTATTTTTTTTATCTCAAGGAACCCGATCAGTTTCAGCAATTGCAGAAATTCATTGAGACTTATTTCTAGATTTATTCATCATTTTTTATGTCAGCTATTCAATAGCAATTATTTTTAATTAAAATATATAAACTTGTTTTAAAGACGCGTAAACATATTATTTCAATTTTTTTCGTCAGATTAATTTCAATTCAGAAATGCTCTCAAGGACGGTCCCTAGAAGGAATAAAATAATAAAAATGTATTTTTGGAATCTGAAATATTTCATACGTGACAAGTATGAGAAAATATTTTCACGAAACGAAATGGTATTACCGGTTGGGTCATCGAAACTTATAAAACCCTATTTTATTTTCTAACTGATAATTACGTGTGTTACGATCGTAAAAACAACTATCTGATCGACTAGTGTCCACTGGCACAGAAAATTATTACAACCCGTCATATTGACCGGTTTCGTTACGCCTACTTTTACAAACCATTTTATTTGCTCTCATTGCACGTACTCCTGAAAAATATAACCGACGATATATGCAATGAGACATAAGTTGTTATTTTATTTACAGATAACACCTTGCAATACACCAGCAACACCTCCCAATTTTCCAGATGCTCTGCTAGCATTCTCGAAGATGTCGGCGGGTGAGAAGACTCCATCAGGTAATTTTTAATAATTAGCAATAAATTAATGAAAAACAATGGAAAGGTGTTTGCGAAGTGTGACAGTCATAATATATGGATGTTTAGGTTTGAGTCAATAATCAGCTGTTTTGTTTTACTCCTAAGGCATGTCGCCGAGCCAAAATGGCCAGCAGACAAATCCAACGAGTATTCAGCATCACGGCGTTCGGTGTAGTGCCTCGGGTGGTACCCAACAACAGACACAGAGTCAACAGCAATTTGGATTGGGCGAGCCGCAGAGATAAAACTCACTCAGTAATACTCGGTATTTAGCATTGTCATAGAATTTCGCCTGACGAAACTATGACACCTGTTGTGTCAACAAGAGAAGCAAAGGAAAAAAAAGAAAAAATTATGACAACAAATCATCAACATAATAGTTAATGAACCACGAATGAGCCACGAGTTTTATTTATCTCTTCTGCGAGTGAATCTTGTGAACTTCTGAGGGACCTCATTCCCGAGTGGAGGGGATGAATTATTTACTTTGGAAATTTTGATATCTTTGATTTTAGTTCAATGTCCATTCGCCGTTTTTTTTCTGTTCATCCCCCCCTGCAGACGAGTCTCGGAGCCATTGAGAGCTGGAACTTACCTGATAAATTCGCTAATTTGGAGACATTTAATTATCTAAATAATTCAACTTGCGTCGCGGAGATGATGAGGAGGACAACTGAATTGCGAGAATTATTGACGATCTCTAATAATTGACGAAAGATTGGTAGGCGTGAGAGAAAAATCAATGTAAATCATCGTTCAAATATTGTTTTGTTCATTCGTCAGTCAAATGTACCATAAATCGTTTGTATTTTATGGGTATTTGAAATTGAGGGTAGCAATGTCCGTGATTGGGATTCTCTCGTGCATTGTTTGTGATGTTTACCCTCAAATTTCATTAACAACTGATCATCCTCTGCATTCAGCGCCAGTTGATCGAATGATTATGAATTATTAATTATATTGAGTATGTTCAGTGCTACAGGGAAACGATATTTATTGATAGTCGCCCGCTTCCATTAGAAAACTCTTACCATTTCAGGATTATTGTCAATGAAAATTTTGTTGCCATTATGAAGAAAAGATTCGGATCAGAGTCAGAATAATTGGGTATTAACATGCAGCTGTTGTTATGCGTCAATATTGGCAAAACTAATCGATCGATGTGTCAAGGAAATCGAGTAGAGATTTAATATTATTAATAGAAAGACAATGTACAAATTAAGTCGCTGATCTACATTATCTTTTCTTCTCATCTCAATCGAATTATCATTAGTACTTCCCCCCCCCCCCCTCCGCCCCACGTAATATCCAATGTAAATACAATTATCGCATTATATCATCGCATACGACGCGGCAATGTTATGCAACAATTATGATTTGTCGATTATTATTATTATTATTATTATTATTAATTGAATATTTCGGAGGTACCCGGGGAATAGCCAATTGATAAATGCTCTCGGGCTGTCCCTTGATTTTTGATTGGAAATTGAAAAGAAAAAAAAAGAAAAAATGATGAAAATTAAATCGTTAGACTACTTATACGACTATAATTATGTTTACAATTATTATTGTTTATTTTACTATTGAAAGATAATATTCATGTACATAATTATAAGACGAGAGGAATAATGTTGTCTGAAATAAATAATTAATAATGGTGCTTTCATACATTTTTGCCTTTTTTTATAGTAATTCGGTTTAATACTTTATTGAATTGAATTTTTTTTTACTTATTTTAACTAGAAATGTACAAAATGTGGCTGATCTATGAGTGAGATTATTTACATTAATTAGGGAGACTCGACGCCGCGACCGAGACCGGTCCATCTGTCTGGTACTGGCAGGAAGTAGCGGTGCATCGCTGCTATGAATCTCTCGCGGTATTCCTCGGGGGAGACGATCGTTGGGAGCTTACCCTGGCCACCCAGTATACCCGATTTCTTCACCATTGTCTCCAGTTTTTTGTCCCAAGTGAAGGTTCTTATGTAGTCTGGAAGGGGAATGATTGGGGTTCAGGTATGTAGAAGTGAAATTTATTTATTTATCCTTATTTACATATACCCTACTTGACTACTTGGGGGGCTACATGCCCCCCTTTGGAGAAAACATAGTTTTCTCCAATGATTCTTGGTGTCTGGACTTCCGTTCGACGGTTTCCGAAAGATTAAAAATCCCATAGCCCAAGCCGGACGCGAACCCACGTCCGACCGTGCGCTTTAACCACTTCGACCACCCTCGTCGGTGTGAAGAAATCAAATTGAATTTTATTTTTTTGAATGAATTTTTTGATTTTGTAAATAATCAAGGCCACTCACCAATAATCCCCAGCACAAGCTCCCCAGACTTGGGTTCAAGTCCAACCAGCAGGGAATAGTCCATTACCGAGTTATCAGCCAGGAACTTGGTGTCCTGCTCAATGGCCTTGTTGAGGACAGCCTTGGAGTGGGGCCTGATGTATAGCGGTGAGTCACAGCTCATGTTCAGAAGGTTCTCGTCCATCAGCACCAGCTCGCCCTCGTGAGCGATATCCTCGGGATTGACCAGACGATTTCTCACCGAGCCCTTGAGATCGAACTTGTCAGTGATGATTCTGTCGTAGAACAAGTTCTCCATGACAAGGACAATAGTCCTCAGAGCATTATTAGTTGTATTGTTCTTGAAGGAGACCCTATAAACACCCACGATTTTCCCGAGGAGCGTCGGCTGCTTGGTCTGCTGACACTTCTCCATGTAGGCAAAGTAATTGGGTGCAAAGTCCAGGAAAATCTGCATCTCCATTCTCGACATCTCCTTGAGAATGAACCGATCGTCTCGGGTCTTGCAGAAGGTGCTGCCACTTTTGCCACCTCTAGCCGCCCACTGGACACTCCTGCAGAGACTCCTGGTGAAGCCGTCCTCGCCGCAGGGTAGAACGCTTTCCCTCAGCGCTGCAAACTGCGCAGCGAAGTAGATTCTACAGTAGAAATTGGTGGTGGCGTCGGCGAACTGCACCTCGATGTAGTTCTGCTGTTTGATGGCTCTTTTCTCGCGGTCCTCGTCGATTTCCGACTGAGAGCCGCCCTGGGGATTGCCATCGGCCGCCGAGATACTGCGCTCGGTCTCACTGGGGCTCGCAGGACTGGGGCTCGCACCCCGGAGGAAGGAGAGGACAGAGGGTCTCTTGAATTCCCCGGACTGTGTTGTCTCGAGAACAGTCTCCTTACTCTCCACGAATTTGCGCTTATTCAGGGGACTTGAGCTCTGATCGCTCTTCACCTGGGGAATCTCCTGAAAGGCGTGTTTATAGTCGTGTGAGTCGAGGGCGTAAGCAATGATGGAGGAGGGCTCCGATTCATAGACAACGATCGGCACAACAGAGCCCAGCGGCAGGAGATGGTGTTCAAGGGCCCCCAGGGGATTGACAATTGGCGAGACACTGGACGCCGACGGCAACAGTTGCGACAGAATTGTTTTCTTCTTCTTCCGTCTGTCAGGCACATCCTCCGAGGACATCGGTAGCACATCGGAGTGCGACCTCTGATGCATCTTCGGTGAACCCTGAATGATGACAATGTCCGCGGGATTTGGGCTCTCCTGAATCTCCCCATCGGAATGCTCAAGAATGTCGTTGTGCTGGACGTCACTGTGCTGATGAACAGCTGATATCGCGTCAATGGCATTGTAGTCAGCTGACATTGGACTCAAATCTTCCATTTGACTTTCGGATGCTGTGTCCTCGGTTATGTAGCCATCGGTGTCAATCAGTCCACTACTTCCACCTGTCAAAGATCTCTCCCCAAATCTCCTCGGCCGTTCGTCCTTCTTCTTGGCTATCTCACTTATCCGCGAATTCCAGTTGAAAACAGCCTCTGATATCAATCGCTTGAGGATCACCAAGCCATCCTCAATCCTGAACATGAGGTTCTGCACTTGTCTCGCCGAGGTCTTGCCCTCGAGCCTCTTATTCTCGAGAGTCGGCGACGTCAGCTTCATCTGGATCTCCTCGATCTTCGCCTTGAAGTACGACTGATCCTTCGCCACCTGTTGTTTCATCGCATTAAGACTGTCGAGTTCTATTTGAAGGGTCGTCAGCTTCTCCTTGATCGTCGAGAAGACGTCGTCACCTTTCAACGCAATCGTCTTCACCTCGTCAATGACATTGGCGTGTTGAGAGACATCGTAAGTGATGTTGATCAGGGGCGGAGGCAGGGATATCTCTAAGAGTTTGATCTTTGTGTACTTGAAGACAGCCAGCATATCCCCCTTGGAGAAGTACTGGTAATGATCGTGGTGAAGGGAGTGCTGACAGGTCTCGGAGCTTCTGTTCATGTAGACGTTTCCGTGAAACCTTAGCTCCAAGTATTTGGCGAACGACAGGCTCCAGGTGTCGGAGGACATGGGGACAACCGGTGAAACATTCTTGCATTCCACGCATTTACTCCACATGAGGATCTGGTTGACATTCTCCTGGCCGAAGGGATCATTACTCATTTGGTTGAGAGTTATCTGGAGACAGCCGCCATCGTGAGCAAAACGGCGGCCATGTTGGGCGATCTGCGCTCGACAAGATGGCGCCGGACACTTGTACTCGGTTGTCAGGCAGTAGCGCTCCAGAAATCTTCCCAGGGCGATGTCGTTTCTCCCGTAGAGGTCCATATTTACAACCCAGGGATTTACACAGAAGGAAGCGGGGGCGTCGTTTGTATTGTGGGAGTAGCTGCAGAAAAGGACGGGCAGTCTCTGGTGGCTCGCGGGATCCAGGCAGTCCGGCCAGATGGTTTCCTTGATTTCTGGGAGAATTGGCAGGTCCCTCTTCTCGAGGATGACGTTATTAGTGCGATTCAGGCGACTTCCGCAAGCACGAAAGTGGGAGAGAAATGCCTGCACCTCTCGTGTATCCACTTTTGAGGCTATCTTTGCAAGGGTCAGAGGGTGAGGGGGCTTCAGCTTCAATTCTGATGAGGGATCTGGCACGTGAGATGCATCTACTGAGACGCTTGTCCGAATCCCTTCGACTTTGTCCAAGAATTGGGGAGAGTAGAAGATTTCTTTTGGGAAGAACCTTCGAAGGATGCAGTTCCTTCCTGGCTCAGTCTCCAAATAGGGAATTGTGAATTTTAGGTAGGGCGAGAAACTCAGGATTGTGTCGTCTAGGGACTTCTTGAATTTGTTGAGCAGAGGGAGATCGGCGACACTGAGACTCTGGCCCGTGGGACTGATCCGGTGGAATGCGTCCTCCTCCTCGTTCAAGTACTGATGGAGAGGATCGCTCCTGTCTGATATCGATTCACCGTGAACTCGTATGTCATCGGCTTTTACCTTTGCTGGAGCTTCTTCTGGAGTTGTTGCCGGCTTTTCACAACTGACAGCCACTTGGCCAGTTCCACTGAATAATTCCAAGGTATTCTGCTCTGAACTCGACTCGAGAATTGAAATGTCATCCGCGGAACCGGTAATGGAGGCATTCAAGGACGAATCTTTCCTATCGGAAATTGTCTCGGTCTCCTCTGGCGCTTTAGACTTCTGCTTGAACAATTTCAAAGTGTCATAGGGGTCGCAGTGGTCTTGCAGCATATTGGAAGCCTTTTTGAACTTGTCATTGTTCACCAGACCAGCTCCAATTGGTTGATTCTTTGTTGACGTACTCTCACTGCACTGCTGATCATCCTGGACGGTTGGTGGACCCTTGGCCACCCCGCTATCACACAATCTCCTCCCTTCCTCACCCCTGGAGTGATCTCCATCGAGAAAGGAGTTGTCATTCAACGAGGGCGGTCTAGCAAACTCGTCCATCAGAAAGGACTTTTCCAGTCTCCAAGAGTAGACGGCAAAGATCATGGTTGACGTAACATTCTTTACCCTCTTCAGCTCACCTGGGCTTCCACCTCTTAAGAGAATGGTCGAGCCCAAGTGAGGATTGGCGCAGCCTTCAAAGTACATCAGTGTCTTCATCCCGCTCTTATTGGTGCCCGGAAAATTCCTAAGGTAGAATTTATTGCAAGCACCGAGTTTGTATCGCGCTGTCAAATGTGCATCAATGGTGTTGACAATGGTCCCCCCAGTGCACCTGGCCACCCGCTCCAGAACTGACAGCTTGACATTCAGAACCAGGGTTACTCCACATTGGCGAAATCTGTCCTGAGCAAGCCTCGATACCGATCGATGAACAAGAACGATATCCGGCCCGAGAGCTGTTATCCTGGCAACTGTTTGCCCCAGGTACTCGTTCTCCTGCATCATAACTGGCTCCAGGCTCAACAATTTTCCCTCAACTCTCTGGTACATGAGCCCACACTGCAGCAGCAAAATCTTGGGATGTGCTATCATAGCATTCATTCCTCGGTGTGCCACGTTCTTGCTGCAGACAACGCCCGAGACAATTTCGCAATCGTTTTTGCTCGCGCCTGGAGACTTTTTTATCTGCACATACTGCCGGATGTCCATGTCCTCGGCGTCGTGATTCAGATCGGGTCTCAGTTGATCGACGATCTGGTGGGCTATTGGAATGATGACGTCTGACCACTTCTGGGAGAGCCCCTCCTTATTGAGTAGTTGTTTTATGAGGGAATCCTCGTGCTGCTTGTAGGCAGCCGACAGACTGTTGTAGGCGCTCATTTCGCCGAAGGAATTTCTCAGATTATTCACCTTGTGCCAACTGTTTCTCTCCTTTGTCTCTTGTACGTGGAAGAGGGTATCATTGAGGACCTCGTCGGAGACTGCTGCGCACTCCTGAGCCCTTTGTTTCATGTCTTTTTGGTCAGCTGTAGGGGTCTCGGGATCTGGTGGGAACGCACTGAAGTCCTCGCACGTCGGACGCTTCAGGGTGACTGTCGAGGCCTCAAGGTTGAGGTCCAGGTAGAAACTCGAGCTCGACGAGGGCAAACGACCAACCACCGATGGTTGCATTTGCCTTGTTTCACTCTCCGAGTCCGTCGTCGAGTCGTGCTGGGGTATGTTCTTCACCCAGGCTGGCTCCTGGGCGTCGCAGCTGGACTGATGCTCCTCAGAGAAGTTTGAACTCTGAAGGGAGGACAAACTCACGGGAATGAATAAGGAGGGAGTGTCGGTGAAGGTGCTCTCACCCTGCACTGATTTTATGAAACCGGCCTCGAGCAGAGCCTGACCAATTGCCGCCGCTTGGATTCGTGTCGCCGCTTTGTTCTGGGAGATCATCCAGTTAACGAGTTCAACGCCTGTGAAGCAGTTGTAGTAATTTTTCAGGCGAACCCAGTGGGTTTGCAGGGGAATCGATTGCGAGGAGTTGAAGAGCTCCTCCCAGATCATCCTCAAAGAGGCGGAATTCTGGAGGACTATGGAACGCTCGTGGGGGGAGAGGTAGCTCCCAGAGGATCTGCTCAGGGCGTATTTCTCCTCCATGTAACCTACGCTGGGCTTTCGATGGACTGTCGTCTCGTCCTCCTGGATGTGGGCCTTCTGGTGGGGTGAGGGAATGTCGCTGCCATATTTCACTTGGAGGTCTTCCTGGAGAGCTTTCAGGTCAGCTGATAAGACACTTCGCATGTCCGAAGATTGGAGGTAGGAGAGAACTACTTTGCAGCAATAGGTGCAGACTCTGAGATCTCCTGAAATTGAAATTGAATGTAGGAGACGGTAGCATTTGAGTGCAACCTTGAAATAGTTAAAACTACCAAAATTTAGACGTGAGGATTTATTATGATTTTTTTTTCATAATTCCCTCTAATAATTATTCAATTATTGCCGGGCTTGTCAAGTAATTTATTAATTCAATTGAATCCAATATACCGGTCGTTAAATATCTCTCTCTCTCTCTTTGAAAATTTCCTCTTGTTTGTACCTGTGCAGCCCATAATCTTGCCAGGTATCTCATCGGAGCAGCACTTGGAGCAGAAGATCTGACCGCACACGCGACAATGATGTCGTCTCCGGAAGGTGGTGAATCTCTCTGTGCACTCGTAGCACTGCTTGGCTACACTATCTGGCATCCAGAAGCTGCGCAATTGAGAGTCCTTGTAGGACTTTAAGCTACTGCTCTTGGAGGCTACGATGTTGCTGATGCGTTTGAGGACATTTGGAAGACTGCGGCCCTCGCTGGCATCCAGGGGAAATGACATCTGCGTGGAGGTGTCGTCCTCCGGGGTTTTCTCCAGGCTGTCCAGCTGCTTCCAGGACTCCGAGTCGCCTGACGAACTGCGGTCCTCCTCCTTCGGGGAGACCGCGGGGGTCTCGCTCCCTGTTGTCACTGAATTCAATGATATTGCGATTGGAATTGTCTGGAGGGGATCAAGCATGAAAATTCAGAAGCTATTTTTCTTATGAGTTAATGAATTATTTTGGTCGATATTGGGAGTGAATTGTTCGGGATTTTCCAATCATTTTGAGACATATTTAATTTATACTTTCATTTTTTAATTGTATTTGGGAAGGGGAGATGTCTAGTAAAGAGTAGATCTCGGGGCGGAAGAGACTTTACATCATTAATTCTCTTATGTGAGCATAAAAATCGGAACTGAGATGATAAAACACAAACAAATGCCCACAACTCACTTTTCCCGAAACTGAAGAGCTTGGAGAAAATAGAGGCAACAACTGGCTGATTATCCTCAGGACTCAGGGGTGCAAACTCCGTGAGTTTCGTCGGGGAGTTCATGTTTTTATTCATCATGTTCGAGATTATTGCGGACCTATACAATATTGGAGTGAATTTTGACAGATCAATCAGCTGATGCGGACATGGTAACTGCTCTCCACCACATGGGCTCGAGACACAAGGCCAAGTTGGGCCACCAGGTGGCAGCAGATCAATTGTGTGTGTGTCGTCATTGTTTGTGAACAAGTCAACAAATCAACATTCTGGAAAATGAACCTAATATCTTCTGATCAAACGACGTGATTTTGACGATTCAAGTCTCATTGGAAACCTCAAAAAAATGTCTTCGAAACAAACAAAAATTCTTCAGTTTCACTCTGCCAATGTTTAGATGGTGTGAACTCTCTTTTTATCATTTGTAGGTTGTTTGTATATGTTTATACACACATTTTTATGCTGTGATGCTCATTTTGGAGTAGCTTCGAACAATAAGACTGTTTGGAGTGCTCACCGATGAATTATTCCACGTATAAACATCTGCATGAGAGATGACCATGGAGGAGGTGAATTCTAATCTCCTGCGGCTCGTGAAAATGATCTGTCCACCTGCAGAGGAGCTCAGCGTAATTGTAAACAACGTCAAGTGTAATCATTGTGGATTGACGTTTAAGAATGAACCGCAGTTACGACTGCACGATTTGAAGGTTCATCAGAGGAAGAATCTCGATAAAACTGTGAAAGAGTGTATCAGGTACGACATGATTTTTTTTGGTCGCTTTTTGCCAATGATTAATCGTCAATATCTCCTGATTAAATAATGGCATTTAGATGAACTAGGTGTCATCTTCAGGCTCTGGAGAACACCTTAAAAATGAGCTAAACGTGGAGAAATTCGATGCTTTTATTGGCGAGTTATTGGCAACTGAAGACACTTGGTTTTGCCTCCCTATGCTTTATAAATGAACAAACATGAATCTTTAGGTACCACTGCCCGGAGCCGTCGTGTGTCTATTCCCCGGAGTCTGCGAGATACTTCAGCACTATGAAGTATCTGAAGCAGGTATGAGTAATTTTGGATATATTTATCTGGTATTCACTATTCCCTCAATTTCTCAAGGAAAAAGAGACTCGTCAGAGTGTATTTTCATTGGATCTTTCTCCCAAAAGTTCCATCAAATTTTTTATTCCAGCATTATCTGAAAGTTCATGCAGCCAAGAGGTTCCCCTGCACCCAGTGCAACAAATGTTTCTCAACTGAGGCTGCAACAGGAGCTCACATGAGGGTTTGTGGACTAGAGTTCACTTGTACTTGTCTGAAGAAATTCAGCTCTTACGAGGCTCTCTTAACTCATGCCAAACGTCAGTCACATTCTGTTGACGAGAAATATAAAAATTTAGTCAAGTAAGTCCGTTGAAGTAATAATAAAACCATTTATATATAATTAAAAAGGATTGTCGTCCGAGTAAAAGAAGAAAAGCTCATCAATTCCTCAATTAATCGATTTATTAGCTTTACAACCAAAAAAGTTCCCCCTCTTTTCAGACGTCAAGCCCCAAAGTCTTCACAGATGTCCGCTTCGCAGTCGACTGTGTACCTTGTGCCAGTTGTAAAAAAGCCCATTTCAATTCTTCCATACAGACCCACAAATCCTGTGAATAGCCAGTCGGCGATTCCAAATGTCTCATGTCAGAATGCCGGGACCCAGACCGACGATCTCCTCCGTCGAGTCCGTAGAACTCTGACCCCCTCCAAGTCCAGTAGACGTCGTGAGTCTCGCCAGACACAGACTAACGTCCTCTCCAAAGACCGCAAGGGCCGTAAAACCGTCGAGACCCAGACAACCCCCAGCATTCGTGATGCCTCGAAGAAGCCCTCATCAGGGAAAAAATCCAAACGAAATCTACACGTGAAGAATGACTTCACAAACGTCAATCTCTTCCCTAATAGTCCCCTCAATCTCCAGCACGATGTGGCCATCCAGGATTTCTGGGAAGTGAGAAACAGTTTGGGAACGCAGACAAGTCCTGGGAAACACCTGCTGGACGTCTTTAATGACACCGTCACCCAGACGACCTTCTACGATCACGAGAATCCAGGAATGGAGAATGTCTTCAAGACTGACGACAGAGTCTCGTCTCCGAATGCCTCTTATTCCAGGATTTTTTATCCCTCGACCAGCAGATTATCACGATCAGATCCAATGCTGACGGAGGAGACGTTCAATGATCGATTCAGTAGTATTGAGACACAGACTGAGAAGCCCTATCCCCAGTCGATCTTCGACGCGGACACTGGCAATTTATTGAGCTCGTCCAACACTGAGACCCAGACCACCGAGCATTTTGATAACATCGAACAGCTGTTGTACAGCAACATGTGCACACAGACTTGCAATGATATTCTCTCGTCTGAGCTGGGACTGTCGGACATTCAGACGCAAACAGCCTGGCCAGAGCTGGAGGTGGAGACGCGAGGGGGAAAAGGAGAGGACGAGGGAGAGAAGGGAGATATTGCCATGGAGAATGGCTGTCGGTGGCTGAATATACAAACCAGCCACACCGAGACGCAGACAGACTTGCTCAGTATTTTTGATGAGCTTCAGTAGGCTCTCGCTCTCCCCCTCTCTCTACATTGACATCTTTTACTCCACTGAATCTCATTTCGTGTTTGTTTATTCAACAAGTGTTGATCGTAATGAGAGATAATAAACTGTTAATTTATCAAGTTCATTGAATTTTATTGTTCTATTGCTAAATAGCACCATCGAGTTCTATCTAACAAAAGCCACATGTACATTGTTTATCCAATTTTATGATTTTCAGCGTCAGTCCATCTAATCAGTGCAGTTATTTCAATATTCTCCTCCTGACTAGATTCTAATATTCATGGTAAAATTGAGATGAAAATTAGAACTGACACTGTGTAGTTACGATTATAAAAAGTACATGAAATAATTTATAAATAATTACACAATAGATTTAGCTCTAAAACCCTATGGAATTTGAAAATAATTGTAACTGATGGACGTGTTTAGTTTGTCAATTGATGATTCTGGAGCTGGAAAATCTTTTCCACTAGTGCCTCCGGGACGGGTATGGAGGGGATTTCAGCGCACTTTATGTCTAAATGAAAATTTAGCGTCAATTGGTATGAGTTAGAGGGCCGGGCCAGCGGCATTGTCCTCGTCGAAGTCTAAGAGAAAGTCTTTGGTTCTGTCTTCTATTCTGTCAACATTCTCCAGGGCTGTGGCGATAACCTTGAGATTGTCAACTCCGGATATCAATTGCCTGGCAGGAAAAAAAAAATCTTAAAAAATTGCAAGAGAAATGCTCAATGACAGTCACAGATTTTTCCCTCAAAGCCTGAATTCAGGAGATCTGGAGAAAATTATTTCACCTGAGGAGAGTATTAGCAGATGATGCAGCATCTCTCAAGTCCCCAGCGAGTCTCTTTATGTTCTTTGCACTGTTTGACTTGGAATCACTGCAACTGGGGCCTATAGCCCCTTTCAGCTCTCGATTCTCCTCGCGAAGGGCCAGAATTTCCGACTGGGGTTGAGATAAAAATTGAATTTTAGTTCATGAACAATCAGTTGATGATATTCAATGAAATTTACCTTCAGTGCTTTCACTTCCTGTTTCAATACTGTCACTGCCCCCTCGGCATTCACTGCTCGTCTCTGTTGAAATATTTTCCAGAATTCATAAATTCATAATTCCCAAATTCAGAGTTTTTAGCAATTTTGGAAACTTACAGTACTGCGTTTCAAATTATCTTCCACTTGCTCCATGGCCTTCTCCAGGTGCACTGTCTCTTCGTGATCGACTGCCCTGCGACAGGACAACTCCGCCTCGAGGACTTGTATCCTGTCAATTCCAAGAGGAAACTTAGTATAAATGAAACTCTACGAAATCTAAGTATTCTGGTAGAATTTTCAATACAAGTTATCATAGTTTTAGAATACTTTTACAAATATCAATCAAGTATATTCACCGTCTGTTCTGTTCATTGTTCTCCCGACGAGACACTTCTAGCTCGTGTCGGAGGTAATCGATTTCCAGGAGCAACTGGGGGAAAAAATAATACCATTTGTTCTCCAAGTTTTTACAAATTTAAAAAATCACTAATTACATCTGTAATTCTTCTGGACTCAATTCATCAAATTAGTCAAATAATATCATTTATTTACTCTTCTGTCCAATGGCTCAGTGAGATTCGAAGCGGCGGAGACCTCGGGCTGCGGTGCCACTCGATTTCGTATTGGGCCATCACTCAAAAAGTCTGGTAATGAATTTGTTACACTAGTATCGCCGGAGGACTGGGGAATGCCTGACGAGTTGACCGGACCATTTGGTTCTTGGTTCAGTGGCAGGTCCAGTGGGAACGCTGTGGAGAAATCAAAATAATGGCAAAAAAAAAAGAACATAAAATTGTCAAAAAAACAAGTCACTATTGTATTCAATCCAGATATAATATGGCAATGAAAGAGTTCTCAATTGAAAAAAAAAATCTCTCGGAATTCGCAACAAATCCAAAACTAATGACAAGACTTACAGCCACCGATTTGATCCAACATGACCGGTGAGCGCTCGCCATTATCCCGTGGCGATGCATTAGCAACTGCTCGATTTCGCCTCCTCTTCCTCCCCTCGATACTTCCCGTGAGATCAAACGGCAAATCACCTCTCTCCGACGTCTTTTCCTCCTCCCGATGACACACTGAGCGCTGCTCAACACTGTTGATAGCAAAGTCTGGCAGATTGTCAACGTCAGGAAGAGCTTGTGCGAACGGCACTGAGTCGTGATTCAAATAGCATTGCTCAATGACCAAGTGATCTTGAACGAAATCTGGTAGCTCAGTGGGATTTCTCGTGTAGACACTCTCATTATCAAGACCATTGCCCTCCCCAGGCTGCCTTCCCGACGAGTAGACCTTCGGTCTGGCACCGGTGTACTGGTAATTCGTCTGCGAGTCGTTCTTCAGAAAGTGTTTGAAGCTAAATGGATTCTCCTCCGACGAACGCCTCGGAAGATCTAGGGGATTTATGCAAGCCGTCTGTTTAATCTCCCATTATAACAATATGAAATTCTCTTCCCTCTAAGGGAGGTCTTTTGTTAGATATTACGACAATGAGAGGGAAAAAACAATTGTTCTCGGCGAAAAATAACAATTTATGCAAAAAAAATCTGTCACTCTCTCCCCCTATTTATATTGTTCTCCAAAATCCGGAATTTATTTATCAATACTCGCCCTGGTGCCTAAAAATATATAATTCCTGCAATGCCCCAGATGAATTTATCTCGCCCATTGAATGCTATTGTCTGAAGGTCGAAGTTAACCTAGACAAGCCTCGATGAACTCACCTGAATTGTCATTGTCGTTGCGAATTCTGAATGTGTTTTCACGTAGGAAATTTTTCGTGCGTTCCCTCGAGGGTTTAGACAGCTCCTCAAGGGATGAGGACGACGACGAGGAGGATCGACGTACCCGTCTGTTCGCCATCGTTCAGCTGATCTGTCCTCTGTAGAAGCTCGAACCGATGCTACAGGGAAGGCTCGCACATACTCAGCCAAATTTAATCCATTTTAATGGCTACAATAATCGATGATTACTGCTGCTTGGATTTTATCGTAACTAATCAGACGAAACCGGTGTTGCACATACAGTGGATAGAATACCTTTGGGGTTGGCGTAGAGGAAACAACTATTTTTGAGACGCGTGTACGTGCGCGTGCACTCACACACACAACAATTCTCCCCTCTCCACACCCCAGTTTTTTGCTGAAACTGAGAGAATGCCAATCGGAGATCGAGCCACATTCTTTTTTCTAATATCCTGGCTCTGATAACTGGTATAGAATTTATTGACAGTTTATTGTAATTAAATGTCCTTAAGCCAAAGACCTCATTAAGAAATAAATTTAATTAGCCTGAAAAAAATAAGATAAAAGGGCTGACCTAATCTACAGAATAACTTTCCACGAATGCTCGCATAAAATCACGTATTTTTATTAATCCATAATATTAACCATTCGGCAAAGTGACAAGTGATTATAATAATGTAAATTACATCTGTATTCGTTAATTACATTAATCATAATAACGTATGAGATGATAAAAAATAAACAATTTCAGCAGCGAACTCTTGAGAAACTGCACTCACAAGTCTCTCACTCGATTAAATACAATTCACTCTGTCATCAATGCATTGACAGTTTCAATTAATATGTAAAAAATAGGGAATATTCTTTTGGTTCTCGAGAAAGAAAACTGTTAAAATTCTCATGGAAGTTGCACGCTCGACTCATTACTCTATGTACAGTCCCATTGGACCAGTCATAATTACCACAAATCTTATGCTCTTCCCTCAACTCCACTAGTTGCCAATCGTAGGAAAGAAATAGGAAGAAAAAAAAATCGAATGAGTAAATATATTATCTCCCCGCACATCTTGTTAATCACGAAATCCCATTCTCATCTATCGAGACATTATATTTATGCATTGAATATTGTGATTTATTCTCCCTGCAACAGGCGATTAATGATAAATTCATGAAAGAATAATTCTAAAATTGGTTATACGACATCAATGATAAAATTAATATTTTCCACTGTTCTTTCGAACTATTTTTTTTCTTTACGAGTATCGCATTCTCTTTCATACGCGGCGTTATTGCAATTACTCCATTGTGGATGGTTTACTCCTACAATGGACCCTCTATTAGACTAATTTTCAGTGTACAGTAGTAGAGGCTCCTCCCGAGGCACAGCAGAGCCACTAAGAATGCACCTGTTGATGACAATTTCTTGTTAATCTGTTTGTTTTCATTGGAATAATTACGATGGGAATTTTAATGCAAAGACTCACCGACGTATGCCACATAAATGCCACCGTTGGTGCCCACTAGCGAGTATGTGCCAACCTTCAATGATATTTTTAGATTATAATATGTTAAACAATCCACGTCATTATAACATATTAGCCAGAACTTGTCAATTTTATAAAATAAAAAAAAATGATTTCTCACGATTAATTGAATTGATATTAGCTACGATTTTGTTTTTTAGTTCGCTCTGAGAGTAAAGAAATTGCAACGATTGCATTACAGGAAGAATGAGATATTACGTACAGTCACAGCGATTCCAATGACAAGTGCAATGATTCCAATCGTAATAAACATGATTCCCCGTCCTTTAGCAAAATCTGGTCCTACGGAAGACACTTTGCGACAATGGGGACACCGAGCCAATGCATTATTGAGAGTATTGAACTGCAACAAATGACAAAAAGTGTCGGTTATCGGAAGAGAAGTCTCATTACATGGATCATTTCACATTCACATATTTACTCACCAGGAAAGTGTCATGACAGTGGGCACAGCAGACCCTGCACATCCCTGGCATTGACAGGACTGGTGGTGTGACAGGACTAGGCGCAAGATTGATTATCCGTTTGCAATTGGGTCTGGGACAGGCAATTCTCTGGGACGAGCTCTTGCAGATCAAGAGACAATTGCACGGGCATCGCACGTATTTTTTTCCAGGTGGAGCATTTCTTATTGGCTATTGCACAGAAGAAAATTCATGTATTAAGGCAACTGGGTATAAGATACAAAGTCAGTGGTTTTATTGCTAATAATTTTTTCCAAAGGGCATTTTTATCTTGGAGAGAATATTTTTGAGCTTTGATTGATAATAAATATACGGAGCACGAGTGGAAGTTTATTTTTCGTGCTCCCATAGTTTCTATGATTTTTGTCTGTCGCATTTCAGGGCCTGGCTCCCTCAATTTCTCAACTGTCATCATTAAAGTGATTACTCAATGATCATCAATTAGAGTACTAGGTAGAGACTAAAGAGCCTCCCCGGTGGCACCCTATGTAGTTATTTCTTCAGCTGTAACCCCCAGAGAATCCATTAACCAGACTAATCATTACCGTTGCCTCATTACATTGGCTGCACTTGACGACGTGCTGATCCCTTTTTCCGGAAATATCAATCATAGCCTGACAAACTCTGCAGGTGACCATAGGCATACCACTCTGATTGCCGGACTGATAGGGTGGGGGCACCTCATCAGGACCAATTGGCGATACAGTGTTGACATTAGATTGTGTACCGTCTCCACCGACAGACCAAGCAAAATCAATTAGTAAAATCTCAAAATATTAATAATTGTGGCCGTCAGACCTCGCCTTCACTGATCATTGACTTACCGATGACATCGCTGCTATGGGAGCTGTACGTGACACTATCATTCTTGAGAAGTGGTTGGCGCTCGGCCTCTTTGCCGTCACCCATTGTGCTAAACTAAACTAAAAGGGTTGGATGAATTCACTTTAGTTTATTTGACGATCAACAATAAATTCACCGAGAGTTGTCTCTCCCGAGACAATCGACTGATCTCGAGTGAGCGGGGGCGATGGACTTTATCACTCGGTTATTTATTTATTTTAGCGCTGTAAATCGCAGCCAGTCAGTCTACATTCGTCGCCATCACGATTCTTGTTTTCTCTCACTACTGTCAAAAAGAGCGCTACCTATAGCTAGCGGGGGAGATGCAGGTATGCAGATTTGGATTAGTGCAATCGCTTGGTGGTTCGAAGGTGGTTAAAGGTAGAGTATATTTTTTAGTTTTTTGGTATTTTTCTACGTATTTACAATCATCTCCGTGCGGGACTTGCGGGAATGGGAACAGGCGACTTGCGCCATCTAAGGGGATCCTTTTTCACTGGATTGGCAAAAGTGGAGGGAATTTATTCGACGAATTCGCCGGAAAATCCTAATGATCTTATTAAGATATTTCTTTAAGAAGTTCCTCTGCTCGATCTTTCAATTTTTGGGGGGAAAGGGAAAAAATCGATAAGTCCAGTAGATTCTTCTAGTTTGAAATCAAATTTAGACCAAGTAGGCAGCGTCATCTTCGGGGGGGGGGCCGAGAACTTTTCACTCCACATGTCCCCTCTAGAGTTCACAGTTCACACTGTGCCGTGCATTGCGCGAGATCCGCGAGATATATCGTAAGAGTTGGAAATTACCTCTACCCAGGGAAACAAATATCAACCGAAGAGAGTAATTATTAAAATTCAATAAGTTGTAGAGCAGTTCATTGACCAGCAATTCTTCTCCAAGAAATTGTACAACCTAATCCTCGAAGCCGGCGAGCAAAGGTAAGTGGACAAGTCCATCCTCAGTCCCCTCGCATCGATTCCCGTTACGTCCAGAATGTACTTGATGACGCATCAATTTGGCACGTAACAATAACTGATGTGTTATCATGGAGACATATCGTGTGCAAAAATATTCATAAAGTTGTATCACGGCTCAGCGTTGCTTTCGTTATTCTAATGAGAGACGCCATTTTATAATTGACCGTTGCCGCTTGATGAATTTAACGTTCAATGCTCGTTTGCCTCGCGAAGGACATCATCAGCCGTCCCAGGGAACTTGAGTCAGGGCATTTGTTATTGTTGCTAATGAATTGTATTTTTCTTACAATTCGTTATGTTGTGGGAATCTCCTTCTTTGGGCAGCTACATTCAAAGTACATTAAGTACATTTAAATTTGTATGAAATTATTTACGCCCTCCTGATCCTGATCTTCGATAATAAATTAATAATACCGACGTTGCACGTTCGGTCTCTCTCGTAAAGGATACGATTGACAAGGAGGATTTGAGATAATCAGTACAGTAAAAGTGGTTGAGACTTGACATGAGTTTTTCACGAGTATGTGCTATCTCGTGATTGCAATGCTGAACTGACATGCTGAATTATCGTCTCTCGATCCAAGCAGGACCAGCTTGACAAACGATCAGTTAATTCTCGATCATTTATGACCTCTCATTAGCAAACATTGGTCTCACTTCTCCAATACCTCGTGAACGAACAAATGGGACAAATCGCGGCTCAAGACTTTTCCGGCCTTCGAAAAGCCCTTGGCCATGACACCAAGCATTCCGCCCACTTGCCTCTGCCAAATGCAAGTTATTGAAGATTCCTCTCAATATATTGCCCCCATCTTCCCTGTCTCGTTGAGCCCCTCATTGCACGTTTCCTCGATGGATTCCCACCACAATCTGAACGCCATCCTCAACTTCTCTTCCTCCTATTTATTTATTAAAGCTAAGAATCACCTTCTAGGCTACCATAATGCTCTCGAGTTCTGTGCGTAATCTTACGTAATCAACTGTTTCATCCGGCCAATTTACTGGAGCCAGACTCCAGTCTGCGTGAGTCAGCCGGTGGAGATAAGATTACGAGAAAAAAACATATCAAGTGTGAAGTAGGAAAGGGTCACACGTCGTGCAACACTCGTGGAGACAAGTTAATCATCAAATCCAAGGGAGAGGACATTATGGGGTGCCAAGAAAAATGATTTTTTAAAATTGCGCTAAAAAACGATCAATAGCCGACAATAACATTTCCTTTTCATGAAGTCGGCTCTCTGATTAATTTATTCGTCAAACAATCTCAATTCATCCATCTGTAATATAATTATACCTGTGACGTTCGCCGATTGTGCCGCACGTGCACGTGTCATCCCGGAGCAAATGAAAATAAATCCCCAATTAGCTGACGTATAATCGGGATAATTTCGTGTGCGGCTTCTGTGAACGCCGTTTTCACTATTTCCATTCTAAACGCATTAACTCATTGTCACACGAAAAAAAAACAGTTTCAGAATGAAACGACAAGTGTGAGACAAAGGATTAATAATTCTCGCAATTTTTTTCAGCTAATCTGCGTCTTCCAAAGCATTTTATTAAACATTCCATATTTATTTGAACTTATCTTGAATTTTTTCTTACCCAAAAATCTACTCAACTAGCTGCAATCATTATTCATTATTTTATTTTTATTTGGAACAAACATGATAACATCAGGCATTATTTTTCAGTATAAATCAGAAAGATGTCCAACTGGCAGCAACCACCAAATCCAGGATACTATCCAGGCCAACAAGGTTTTAGTCTTTGTTTAAGTTTCATTAAAAAAAAAACTATTTTTTTCTTTCATTGTTGACGACAAAAACATTCGTTAGCGTTCATCACTCCATCAGATTGGGATTTAAAAGTGGCAAGATTCATTTGGAATATTGATAATATATTGATGCACAAGCTAGAGTTAGATCACTGTTCAGCGATGTGAATAATTAGTCTGACATTTGCCTAATGAATTACAATAAAATCACATACAGAAACATTGATAAAACGTTGGTGGCACGTCCAAGTAAAATGGACATAATAAATAATGATAAGATATTATTCAGTCTTAATCTTATCTTGCAAGTCAACCATCGGTTTTATCTAGTAAAAGTATGTAACGTATTTAAATGCTTTCTGTGTCATCTCAGGCTATCCATACCCACCGCAGCCGGGCTATCCACCACCCGGAGGGGATTTCAGTCAGGGATATCCACCTCCAGGTGAGTAAATAACTATATAAATTCTGAAAGACTTGAGTGAGAGGCTGATTGATTTATCGATCGATCGATCGGTCAAGTCAACTCAATAAAAACTTGGTTAAAAAGATAATTGATATAATTTTCAGCTCCTGGTTTTGTTCCTCCCGGGGGTTACGGTCAAGGTTCCTTACCACCGCCCACTGCAGCTCCCTTTGGGGGCCCTCCACCCGGCGCCGGAATGTACGGCACCAGCTACGCTGAGGATCCCATGCAGGACGAGATAAAGGGCTTTGATTTTTCCGAAAAATCCATAAGAAATGGATTCATCAGAAAAGTCTACTCCATCCTCATGGTCCAGTTGTCGATAACCGTTGCCATGATCGCGTGGTTTATGTACCACGCACCCACGAGAAAGTTTGTCCACGATCATCCCGCTCTGTTCTGGGTCGCCTTCGCCATGACCATCGTCCTCATCATCTGCATGGCCTGCTGCACCAACGTCAGGCGCAAAGCTCCCATGAACTTTATCTTCTTGTTCGTTTTCACTGTTGCTGAGGGCGTTCTTCTCGCCGCTGCGTCCTCCACATACAATGCTGAAGCGGTAAATTGTTTATTTTTTAATGGGAATTTATTTATATAGAATTATTGTTGTTTTTAAATGGGGTTTTAAATGATTCAGGCATCTACTCGTCATACAGATCGTTGTACGGTTTACAAAATTTTTTTCAGAAGAAATCACAATGAGAACTTTCAACAAATGAAATTCTTCTCATCCTCGGGGCAATTTTATTTTTATCTGAGTCGAATACTGGTCGAGGTGTGGTGCCACAGTCACCACAAATTCATTATTATTTTATTATTATAAAATTGTATTTGTCAACCAATATTAATGGATATATAAAGAGATGTTTTAATATATAAATTCATTGAAAAATAGGTAAATTGACTGGAAATGTACACTTGCAGGTGCTCATGGCAGCAGGAATAACAGCAGCTATATGCTTAGCCCTGACCGTATTTGCATTTCAAACCAAGTACGATTTCACCGGCTGTCACACTGTCCTCTTTATTGCTCTGGTGGTCCTCATGCTCTTCGGCCTTATCGCCATCTTCATCCCGGGAAATAAAATCGTCCAGCTCGTCTACGCATCCCTGGGAGCACTTCTGTTCTCTTTCTATCTCATCTACGACACCCAGATGATGCTGGGAGGCAAGCACAAGTACTCCATCTCCCCCGAGGAGTACATCTTCGCAGCACTCAACCTCTACCTCGATGTCATCAACATCTTCATGTATATTCTCGCTATTATTGGATCATCACGCGATTAGGAAGACTAATTTGCAATGGAATTCGGCGACATTGTATAAATCACTCGCGAGGAGACTCCTCGGTGGTTTAATAATTTTGTGCGTTTGTTGCGCTCCGCCATCGATGAAATTACGTGAAAACAAGTTCGCCAATTCTGTAGAGAATTCTATTGGGAGTTATTTCAGACGTTTTCTCAGTTTTTGTCCAATAAATTTGTTTTTTCTTTCAATTCTGGAGGAAAATCCAATGAATTGTTACGATTTTTTATCAAATTAAAGTCAAGCTGTTACTATCTGGGAAAGTATTAAATCCATAAATTTCGATAAATACAGAAACTAAAAGAATTATTAGAAAAATTCGGCGTTTTCTTTGAGAAATCTATTTAAATTCTATTGGCAGTGGGAAAATCGTAAAAATTTCAGCTGATTGAGTTAACTACAAACAAAATTACATCTATGTTTCGCCATTTTTCTACAACTAAACTATATGCATAACAAGTAATTGAATGAAATGTTTTCCGTCGAATTTTTCTAGACCTCCAATAGAATTTTTCAGAGACAGGGCTATATTGTTTAATAAATTTTTTTTCATGCGCGTAAGTGTCTCAGTGTTGAACAATGTTTTTCAAGTTTTAATAACCGATGATTCACGTTTACGTGATTATTCTCGGACAAGACGCTTGACTAATCCAGTAAGTAGGTTTAAGATTGTCGTTGAGTGTCGAAGTGGTGAAATTGGGTTAAATTACTTTTTTCATCCGAAAGTTCTAATCGTCGAGAGTGAGCAAATGTCAACATTTTTGAGCGTCTTTACTTTGTTGTAAAATCCTTTTCTTTTGAGCTGATTCAATAGTGACGACAATTTCCAATTTGGCCATACAATAAGTATTATTAAATATTATTATTACTATTGTTATTATTAGTAATAAAACAAATTTAAGAGATATGTGGCTCTGGTTTGGAGTAGCTAAAACTGTTTAAAGACTTTGTTTAACTGCTTTCGTAATTAATGAAATATCTGTCATTCGTAAAATCTGCATTTATTGCATCGACGAGTGGCTATAAGAGAAAATGTTATGAAATATTTGCCTCGAAAGCCCCTCGCCTGCGACGTAATTGAAAAGTTAATATCCAAATAACCAAAATCCCATTTCACCACTTCAAACCCGAATTTTCGGAATAGAAAAAAAAAAACAAAAAACATGTACCCTCTGTTCTAGATTCAATAACTTTATCTAGTCTGTAAGTTAATAGTTACAAAGATGTAATTTATTTTATATAAATAATTCCCAATAATTGCTGAAGAACTGTAATTAATTGTTATGTGATAATATCAAAATGAAGTAGTAAAGCGTAACAAATTGAAGGACTGTTGTTACTTCGTCGATTATCTCGAGAACGATGGCTGTTGAGGAGCAGATGAGCTAGAGCTTTATTTTTTTCTGATTAAATTTCCAGTTTAGAAAAATCAATATTTTTCCCTCGATCGACTGGTTCGCGAGACAATTCGATTGTTTTGCAGGATAACGCAGGAAGATATTTCCTGTCACGTTTTACAACTTCACAGCTGATATGATTATTGTTTGACTCGTATTAAATTCACCACATCATGTGCATTTTTCTTATCAATTGAAAATTTTACATGGATATCGCACTGCTACTTCTTCGTAATCCTGAATTATTGTTCCTCACTTTTACTTTAATCCCCCTTTTTTTTTTACTTATTCTTGGATGAATTTAGGTTGATTAATTAAAATAAGGCATATTGTAAGGATGTAGAACATCGAACTGTCTAATTATTTTTAAAAAATGATCAAAAAAACAAATAAATAATGCTAAACGTGAAGAAGTACGCATTATCCACTACTTATAAGACAGTCAATAATGAAAATTCCGTTATTGGCAGTCAAATATTTCTGTTTTGCAAATGGAAAAAAAATGTCCTTCGAGGAGAGATGGAAATATTGACCACTGCAGATGACAATTTTTATTTAGATTGTACCATTATATTCATTGATTACTCTTGGAATAAATGAATAATTATTCAAAGGTACTTCCTCTACTTATTTATCGCAGTGGGGATGATCAGGTGATCCAATTATTATAGGAGAAAATTAATTCACAAAATACCTCCACATTCCACAATTTTCTGACTCTTTCCCTCAACCTCTGTTGAATTCCCCTGGAAAACTAAAACTTGAAGACGAATAAATATTTAATCACACATTCACGGAAAATTGTGTAAGATTATATTTCTTGTGAATTCGTTTTACATTTTATCATTATAAGATTGACAAAAAAAACTAATTCACGTCACTCCCTTTCGCCGTTGAACTGTTCAACTAGGCAATTGCACTATTTCACTAGTGGAAAATAATGTATAAAAATGCCAATCACTCGTTACGTTAAGTATGTAAGTTTCATTTAGTATGAATAATTATTCAACGGTAGTTCTCTGTTGTTCGTCAGTCCTCTTGTGCAAATATCGCGAATAGACGGATTCATCAATGGATCAAGTGAATGAGCACCTTTTGAATCACTCAATTGCACTCAATTGTACTCGTGCAATGAAAATCAGATACAAAGTGACAGTGGTGCTGGTGGTGGTGGTGGTGACAACGACGACGACAATGATGATGAATGATGATGATGATGATGCGGGGGGGACTAGATCGTACAATTAGATCTGGGAATTAATTGTTAATGAATGCAGTTGGAAAATAATGAAACATACAATAATGCAGAACAAAATGGCGAATTATCTCCGTAACAAGATACTTTAGGTGATTATGTTACATGACATTATTCCTTGAGGATTTCATGAGCTACAAAAAATACTGAGGGTCTCTTCCCTCTCGCAACAATCGCTCGTGCTCGAGATGATTAACATATTAATTACGAAAAAATGCCGGTGAAGTGGGCGTCACAATGTGAATTTTTCCCCTCTCAAAAATTATAATTTACTACTTCACTACTCAATAGACACCGTACGGCATTGTCTCATAAAAATCATAAATTTCCGTACTCTCCATCACTCATTAATACAATAATTGAAACGTTATCTCAATCCTTTGATTATTTCCCCATAATCCACGAATTTAAACACCAGCTGATCACGCCTCAACGACAGGTAATCAATTACGCAATCGGGCAGTGTTTCTCATAATCGTAAGTTACTTTTTTATGTTTCATTTGGTTAATTACATTAATGCAAAATAAAGTTCGAACTAGCCACATAAGATGACATATGCATTAAGCTTTCATCACAAAAATCCTAGTAAAACTGGCACGAGTTTATATAGACGTCTTCTTCTCATTTTCATTTAAAAATAAATAAAGGATATAAAAGAAAAAATGAAGAAAACACGAGAGGATAGAGATAGAGAGAGATTAAAAGAAATAGAGAGAGTTAACAGCACAGATTCGAACTGCTTTCTACTCTACGGTCGACTGTCACACGATCTGGTGCGTCCTGGGGCTCCTTTCCGTGGGTTTTGTCCAGAATGATCTCGGCTAGTTCACTGAATGCCCGATCAATATTGATATTCACCTTTGCTGATGTCTCCATGAATCTGATCCCATGTTCTCTGGCGATCTAAAAGTATAAGGACAGTTTTTCCACCGAAATTCCTCAATTTAATTAATTTCCTCCTGATCTCGTTAAAAAGAGGAGATCTCTGGTATAACATACAATGATAGAATTAAAAATTATAATTTATTGAGAATAAAAAACTCACAGCCTCTCCTCTCTCTGTACTAACAACACGTCTGTCCTCCATGTCACTTTTGTTTCCCAGAATCATCTTCTCGACGTCCTCATTCGCGTGCTAAAATTAATTTCCCCCCTTAATTAATAATGTGACTGAAATAAAACAAGAGGAACAACAACAAACAATTGCTGAACTAATATACCTCATCAATGTTTCTCAACCATTTGACGATATTCTCAAAGGTCTTCTCATTCGTAATATCGTACACTAGCATAATTCCCATTGCTCCTCTGTAGTACGATGTTGTGATTGTGTGGAAACGCTCCTGTCCTGCCGTGTCCCTGTATTACAAGAGAAACACTCCATTAATATTACATTAAGCAAGAATGTCAATACAATAATTTGTGCAGTGAAGTTCTACTGAAAATTCTGTCAGATTTTTTCTTTTAAAAATTTCCAGAATTCCTTCCGTATTGATAACTAACAACTGACAGAAAGTTCAGTAGAAATCCAATTGTATATTTTCCCTCATAGTCTTAACAATGCCTTCCAATAATCAAGGTGACTCACCATATTTGCAGTTTGATTTTTTTTCCCCTGAGTTCTACTGTCTTTATCTTGAAATCAATTCCTAGAAATAATGAATAAAATTAACACTGAATGTTAAAACTAATAAAATTCCTAATCATTCTATCAGTCAGACCAATTGAAAAACACAACGAAGATTATATTATTAAATAAATCATCGAGCCTCTCCGTTTCCAAAAAAGGCATTAGAATAGTCATGAGTAGACCAAGAGGACGAAACTCCTGACGACTCTAACCTATCATTCTGTAGTCAATCGAATCTCCACAACTTCATCTTCAAAAATACTGCTCACATCTCGAGGACTAGCTGCCAAATGCCCAAGACACTCAAAAAAAATGTCAAGACAACAAAACTAATAACTAACATCGAGAGCTTACGAACAAAATCATCAAAACCCAAAAATCAATAGTGCAAAAAACTCACCTATTGTCGAGATAAAAGTGGTCGAAAATGCATCATCAGAAAATCTGAACAATATACAGGTCTTTCCAACGCCCGAGTCTCCGATTAGAAGTAGTTTGAACAAGAGATCGTATGTTTTTTTCGCCATTTTATTTTAATTACTGGTTTGTATGTACCTTGAGAGACAAAGGAACGAATGAAATAACAATTAGCGATGACAGTTGACAATGGGAAATTTAAGGCGATGGTGAGGGGGAAGAGTGTATGGAGCCCTGGACTCACCAAAAAATATATATAATCCTCAAGGTCACAGGAGGGCGCGTCTTGGTTAACGTTTATAACAACGCAGAAAGTACGTAGGCGTGCGAGAAAGAGCCCGATGGACGGACAAGTTGAACTTTGCCAAGTGAGTTGTGGTGAGGGAGTAAAAAAACACAAAAAACGCAGTCAGTCGGGCGCCTGAGATGTTGAGTTTCACACCAATACCACTCTGAAGGTCTAGGAATACATGCCTGCCTCAATATAAGCTGTGGACTTGGTGGCTCTGGGCACACACGGGGGATTATTTTTCTCCCCCTCCACCCCTTCGACGTTTTGACCGTGGTTTTTTCAGTGGCGCTGGCCTCGCAGACTTGAGGAAGAAATTACTGTTCAAATGGGATTGCCGGCGCATATTTCTCCATGTCAAGGATTAATGGCAAAAATAACATTTCGTGATAGCTTTTGTAATTATTTTATCAATAAAGTAAATTGACTTTTCATTACCTCGTCATTGGGTAGTGATAATGACATCAGATCTCATTACTCAATCTATAGAAAATGATGACCACGACAACTTAAAAAATATTAGAAAATAAATTAATGTACGTCAGCTGGTTCTCAAAAAGCTAATCTTTCACTTGAGGCCAAATTTTGAAGATAATTTCCAGTGAAGATTACTTGGTGCTGCTCTCATCTAAGATCAACAAGGGAGACAAATTGGCTGGCAGTTGCCAGGTACAGGCCTCCGGTCCGAGGTCTAGAAACAACTGTACATTATTCTGACGAGATTGAATGGCTTCGTTGGCGTCGGTGAGAAAATTTTTCGTCACTGATGTTCGACGAGCGGATAAATATCGAAGATTTGGGGAGGATTGGATGAGTCGTTTCAATCCGTCGTTACCGATACCTGGACACTGGGGACAACTCAGTGTCCTCAACGTGTGCAGGTTTGATATGGCATAATCAGACACCCGGGACAGGTTCATCATGTGTAATTCCTCGAGAATTGGGAGCTTGGAAATGTCTAGGAAGCAACGGTCTGACAGTCCACGAAGACCTGAGGAAAATTAAGGAATTGCTAGTTTCCCCACTCTCTCGACAGGTAGACAGTGGCGCACTGGCGACACACTCACCAAAGAATAATTGAATAAATTATTTGTTCGCTCAGAGTTGAACTCACCGTCGACATTAAGTATTTTGAGTCGCCTGCAATAATGAACGATCATCGACAGATCATTGTCGCGAATCTCACTGATGGTTCCGTTCAACCACAACTTCTCCAGCTTCTTGAATTTCCGGATTTTCTTGATGTGACTCACGTGAACATTGCAGAATGAAAAATACAGTTCTTCAAGATTCTGGAGCTGATCGAAGCCACTCATTCGATTTTCGTCGATTATGAATCGCTCGAGATTCAGGCAGCGGAGATTTCGAAATCGTGATAAATTCTGGAACAACAATTGACAATTTAGTTTTCATTTTGAGTGTTGAATATCTATGGACAGTTGGATGCTCTGATTTTTACCACTGAAAAATGAACATTATGAGCTCCAACTGTCAGGTGAATTCTCTCCACGAGCTCATATCGCAAATTTGTGACGTATGCATCGGTAAAGGTCGATTTGATGGACAATATTGTTATCGATCGGAGATGTCGGCAAGTCTCGTACACCTTGGAGAAGTAATCACCGTAGTAGAGACACATAATCGGCCGCCAGTTGACCTGCACCAGGTCTATTTCCAGTTGTCGGAGATTCTTGCAGTGCTTTTGGATCAAATGCAGACAGTTTGTTCTCTCGTCTTCCATATCAATTCTCAATGACCTCAGGAATCTTCCACATCGTCGGAAAATTATCTCAATCTCGGTGGCAGTGAAGCGGGGACAGGTCGATCTTATGAAGAGCCGCTTCACCTCCGGCCAGCCATTCTCACTTATTTCTTTCCATCGGAGACTTACTAAAATCATTTAGTAATCAATCAAACGTTTGACTTCTTTTATTCTTTTTTAATCATTTCCCCCAAAAATCCAAGAAATAGCTTTAAAAAACGATTGCCTTTTTTGAAATTTTCCATAAATACCATCGTCGAGGATAAATTTCTCGGGGATCGACAGGTACGAGAATACCTCGAGGATACACTCGGTGGGCAGTTGCTCGATGGACAAGTCAGATTTCCAATCCGGATAATTCAGCTCTCCCTCATCGTTCACTTCCTCCAGGAGAACTCCGTTCCAGTACTTGCCATCCCATTCCATTAAAAATGATTGAAGATGTAGTTTTTAACTATCACTGCGACAGAGCTGGGAAATATTCTTTTAATTAAAATAAATTCTACAGCTTTTGTCACTCTTTCTTCTCATTTTTTTTCACTACTAAAAAATAAATTTGAAAGTTTAAACTTAATTAAATTACCAATTAATTGTATTATAAGCAGCAGCTCCACAAGCAATCGAGGACTATTGAAATTTTATTTTCATCACTCTAGATTCATTTCGCTGATGAATTCAGGTTACTACTCTAATTAAAGACTCTTCTCATAGCAAAATCTATTGCGTTATCACTGCAAAACGTCTCCACCACCGCCACCCACCCTATCAATAAGTTAAAAATCACAATAATCATTTGAAAATGTTAGTATTGAGATTTATTTGTACCCTTTCATCTCTTATCTAATCATTTTTCATACAGAAATATATGTTTTCCTTTGTCGCAACTAGTTAAACTTGTCCTATATCACTTTTTAAGTAATTAATCAATGAGTTAAATCTAGAATATAATAGAATTGAACCTAGATAAAGTACGATAAAATTATAATATTTGGTGTATGAAAAATTTGTAACTGACAGTTGGATAATCTGACATTGTCTATTGATACCAATTGTCAGAGAGAATGAGCAATGGCGACAGATTCTCTGGTTTTTTCCACTCCTTCTGGGCAGGATCCAACTCCAGAATCAAGGCGACACCACTTGTTCGTGACTTGATGGCTTCATTCGCCTCCTCGAGGAAGTGCTGATTTATCGATGTCCAGCTCACCCATATCTTCTGGAGATTTTGGGCGCATTTTATCAGGTCTATTAATCCATCGTTACCAATCCCCTCGCATCCACGACAATCCAACTGAATTAAATTCTGCATTGCCGATATCGTACAGTCACTCACTCCCGTTATAAATGCCATGTTCAATATCTCGAGGTGCGGGAGCTTGGCGATGTCCTTGAACGAATTGTCCGACAGCTCTCCATAACTATCTGCAACAAGTTCAGTAAGAACACCATCCCAATTCGATATGTCAAACAAAATTAATCTCTCTATTTTATTTTTTATTTCCAATATAATTGTTAACTATTATGATAAATGTTATTATGCCAGTACGACGATGACGATGTGCAGGGTAGTAATTTGTAATACATAATTAATTCTCCACTTACTGTACAAAATTAACGTCTTCAAATTTTTACAGTTTTTCGCAATCCTTGACATGTGGTGATCGCGAATGGCGAATGCTGTCTCCTCGAGGGAGAGGTACTCGAGCTTCTGGAGATTGGAGATCTTCATGATTTGGCTGTTGTCGACCCAACAATAACGAAGGTCCAGAGATGTTAAATTCTCTAATTGATCCAAGCCAATTAGATCTTCAGTCCCGAGGATGAATTTGCAGAATTTTAAACGATTTAGTGAGCGGAATTTGGAGACATTCTGTAGAATTTGAAAATATCTTATTACAATAACTCAGTCTAACAAGTCTAAAAATTATTTGTATGCGAGCAAGTCTTTAGCCTAGTTGGTTAGTTATAGTTTATTTTTATAGGTTATAGTTATAAATTCGCACCATTGAAGCCCTAGTATTCCTCACGTCAGAGTCGGCTACCACCAGCTGAATTTGGGTCACCACTTCGGGGTTTAATTGTTCAAAACAGTCGTACGTAAAATCAGAATGCACATTGTGAATTGTAATTGATGAGAGCTTTTTACAATTTCGAAATATCCTAGACAAGGCGCTATTGTATTCCCTGCTGGGCTTCACAGGGAAAGTGATTTTGATCTCTTCCAGCTGTTCACAGTGCCTCTGTACCACTGCCAAGTAACTCTGTCTCTCGTTCTTAACAGGAATCTCCAGGACTCTTAGATAACGCCCCGATCGTTCGAAGACGTCTTCCACTTCTCGTCTGGTGAATCTGTTATATTCGGATTTCCAGATCAACTGTTTCACATCTGGCCATCCAGCGCAACTAATTTTCCTCCAACGTCTGCACACTAGAATGGTAGAATATTCTTAGTTAATCTTATTTATTTTTCTCGGTAAACTGATGTCCATTGGTGAAAAGAAATTCCAACAGAGCTTTGGACTGGTTTAAAATTAAGAGAATGTTTTACCTTTCTCAATCGTCAATCGCTGAGGTATTGGTAGGCACGAGAAGATTTTTGACAGACAATCGTCTGACAGTTTATCAATCGGTGAGTAATCCTTTCGTAGTTGGCTAATTTTACGTTCGGCTGTCAATAAAGACCTGCAGAATTGCAGAAAACCATAAACAATTATTTACTAGATAACTTGAACAGACTTTGCCACAAAAAGCCCAACACTCACTCGATGAGATGATTTTTATTTTTGAAGGTGACACTTATCCTGTCATTCATCATCGTCAGTTCAATATCACCATGGTTCGAGAGAATAAACTGGAGATTCTGCTCGTTGAACTGTTGAATATATTTTTTTTCAATTGAGTATAACTCTCCTCTAACCCCTCAACATCCTACCAATATTAATTCTCATAAAATCTAGCCAGAATTCACCCACCTTCTGTGATATATCCCGACAGAAGCACTCGTCGAGATTGAACTCCCCCATTTCGACGATATTTCCCTGCAATAACTCTTTCAATTAGTATTTACAAGTAATTCTGTTAACGACGAATAAATCTCAACGCCATGTCTCCATACCCACAAGGCAAAACAAATACTGAGGCGCCATTGTGCGGTTGTTTTGAGAAGGTCAACATTTGCAATAATTATATGCATATATTTGAAAAGTTATACAACTCAATAACAACTATATTAACGAAACTGGGTAATTAACAAATGAAATAATTGAATAGAATTAGGGATGAGAGAGTTTTCTTTTATTTTCATCTGATATTACAACCGGCTTCTCTCAGATTATTATAAATTGAAATATACCTTAACGCTTCATTAATTTTGGGTAGTATCAGAACCCTGCAAAGATCCTCTTTGCTCTGACAGGAAAAATCCTTGCAGCCAAGTCTCTTGATAAACTCTACAATAAAGTCAAAGCAATTAAATTTCACCGGATGATAATGAGAGCCCTTCCACTGAGGACTCATTGACAGATCAACGAGAACATTGTCCCAGTGCTCGATCCAGGACTCGGGGACTAATCCCCCGAAGGAGATGCAGTGCCTCCACTTGGTGAAATCGTTGACGACCAACCCTCGTTGGTCGTACTCAAATATTTGACATTTTGAGTCAACAATGGCGATGTGAAGATCATGACTGGGTCTGTAGGAGGAGTCTAGAAAGCCTCCTGATGACGGTCTGATGATTAGAGATGTCGGTCTGTCCTTTCCATTAGAGAATGGGTTCGGTAGTTGAAAAGGTGTGTGCGAAAAATCGGTTATGACCTGCTCACAAGCCGGACAACTTCGAGGCACTTGTCTGCAGAATATCGAGCGATCGTTGCAGTGCTTGAAACAGATGATCTTGAAGTCTTCTTCAGTCATTGTTGTTTCGCAATTCTTTTGAATTTTACTAGTTATTGAAGAGAATTGGAGGTTAGGGGGCGAAGGATCCTCAATGGCGGCATTTTTGAAGAGAAAAAATGGTCGACCACTCGACGTTGAGGCAACCGAATTACTTTCTTTCATTTCTCATTTCCCTCCATGAAATTGAGTGGAGTGAATGTAGGGGAGAATACATCATTTTGTTTCTAATAAGATATTATTAACAATATGTCATCATATGTAGAATTATTTAGGTTTATAGGGAGGATTCATCGAGGGGCAGTTCTTCATCACTCAAAATGAGCAAATCGGATCACTCAGAGGTAATCCAAGAAAATTACTAAAAAATTACATCTAAATGGAATTTATTGGTCCTTCGACTGCTCTCAGGAGTGTCTGCCTCTCGATACGAAATTTCGAGAGGCGGATTTCGAGACTCTCGTTATCAGCGTGAAGAATCTGCATACCGTGGTATCGCTCCTGAAGTGTGAGGAATTGGAGGTTGTTGTGTCTACCCTGACTGCACTGACGAAATTTGTGAGGAAATCGTTCGGGAATATTACAATTCTCCTGGAATACAAGGTGTTGGAGGACGTCATGTGCCTCGTGGGACACGAGGATCTCAGAATACGAAGGTTTCTGGAGAAAAATATTCTTGTTTTTCAAAAAAATCAGGTCTGCCATCGAAGAATAAACTTTTTCAACCTTCCAAGGTCTGCTACGAGACTTCTTGCTGACATGACAGCACTTGGATCCACTAGACATCTCATTCTGAACGATAGCAAGGATAAAAATCGTCTGCATTGGTTTATGAATGCTCTTCATGACGAGGCAGATGTGGTTGTAGAAGAAAATCTATCAAAAATCCTCTGCTATTTTGCTGATGATATTTTTGCAACTTATGACATTTTGGAGAGTCCCCAGTTGGGGATTTTTCTGGCTGGACTCCACTCAGTGGCTTCGGGTATGAGAAGGAATTGTCTTGAGATACTTGAGAAGGTGATGGCCAATCCATTTGCTGCTGACAGAATTTGCTCGCTGAAGGTTCGATTAATTTAAAAAAATGGTTTGAGGATATAATTTGATGAGGTTTCGTTGATAAAAAGAAAAAATTTCTTGACGTTTCCTTTTGTTCAGTGCAGGAATTTAATTTCCAATCGCTCTATGAAGTGGAATTGGAGGAAGAAGGAGGTACCATTTCGGAGTCAGCTTTCTACTTGATGAAACATTTGTTAACTCCACGAGAAAATGAGAAAATCCATCGTCAGTTTCGTGAGTCCGGAGGATTGGACAAACTGCTTGAGATCTTGCGTGTGAGTGCAGCAGAATTAATTACCAATACTATTGTTGAATTGGTTAATTTTGTAATTAAATTAACAGACGATTACGTTAAATTCTTTTGTATTAATTAAAAATCTATAGAATAACATTTGGGAAGAGCTTCATCCACCGATTTTTGAATTATTGGTCGTGGCAACTAACAATTTCAAGACTGCCGAATATTTTTATTCGCTCGTCACGTCCGAAGAAATTTCGGAATTCTTGACTAGAAGTGACCCCATTATTCTGCAGTTATTGGCTAACTTGTCAGCAGTACGTGAATTTAGAAACGTAAATATTCCCTGTTGTTATGTATTTTTTTATTCCGAATGAAAGAGTTGGAAAACTTAGTTGTTTGGCCTGAAATGATGAAACGTAAAGACATGAATTTATATGTCCAGATTCTCTGCGATGTGGGAATCATTCAATTCATTGCAATCAATTTGAATACACAATTAAATCCTGAGTTCTTGAATCCCATTTGCTCAATTGTTGGGAATATTTGTCACTCGAGGGCTGCCATGAATGAATTGATAGAGCTCGATATAACAGGTCGATTAATAGGTAAATATCTTTAATTTTTCACTGGACGTAAAGAACTAAATTTACAGAATTTTTTCCGGTATTTGAACTCTTCCGTTTCATTACAAAATTCGCAGATAAAATTCAGTAAATTTATTTTCTCGAATTTTTGTGG
>JAPYZN010000096.1:0-54012 GCA_030522865.1 Psyttalia lounsburyi
CTGGTCAACCGACCTTCAACCCGAGTGGCTTCCTGACTCCCCCCTCAGTGAGCTACGAGGTATTCACTCCCCTCTTCCACCCGTCAACCCCCAAACAATCCCACTATGCTCACCGCCAAATGCTGGGCCAGACTGGATCAAAAACTCCACCGCCAGAGCCCGAAGCCACCATCAGAGACTATCCCGGAGCCTCGAATTTCTTTGAGAATCAGAACTCGTCAGGCCTCGCCTGGAGCCAGAATAATCAGCTGCCCAGTCCCTTCGGCATTCTCCCCCATGAGAGTGTGACTCCTTCACCAGGACCTTCAGTTGTCAAACCAACTTACGAGAACAGCTTCAACAGTCCCTTCAATGCAGGCTCACCTCTCAATACTCTCAACCCTCTGCAGCCGGACGGTTTCAAGAGTTCCAGCTTTCCTGATCCCAAAAAGGGACGAGAGCCGTCACCAAGTGCCAAATCAGTGGTGAATGTGTCGCCAGGAGCCTCAGTCCCTGGAGCTCCATTTTTCCAGCAGATATCCACAACCTACAACGATGACTCGAGCCTGGGAAATGCTGGAGGGCTTGGAAATCCTGGCAACTACCCAGTGGCCACCACCAAAGTACAATCCCCCCTGCACCAGTCCTGCATCGTATCAGCTCAAACCACCACCTCTACCAAGGACTACCGACTGCAAGGGGCCCCCCGAACCCCGACAACGATATTTCAGGGGGCCAGTGCTCAAGACAAGTCTAGGATATACGGCTCAAGCCCTGGGAAGACCGCCACTGGAAGTGTTCCCACCAAAGCTCAATCTAAAATCTACCCAGACATGGTGACCCCAGAGTTGCGAAGGGATCCGATAATGGAGAGCAGTCAGTCCTCGCCGATCAGCTTCTCCATGATGGACGCGAGGAACATGAACTACCCGACGACGACCACCAGTGCGAACACTCCAAAACTCCAGAGCCAACGAACCCCTCCAAATCCGGGGATTCAGCCGCAACAGTATCACGTTCTGAATCAACAAACACCAGGACAGACATCTTACCGTCATTACCAGGGCCCCCAGGGGGATCCTGAGTACCACCATCCCAGATCCAAGTCAGCAGCTTCAACAGACTCAGCTTATTCCTCGAATACCTCACAAAATGGCCCTGACTGTGGAGTCGTCGTGCCGAGAAGACCCAGTCCCCTCCAGGCACACTCGCAAGCTAGTCCGCTGGGGCACGTGCCCAGCCCTGCCTACCCAATGTACAACAGTCCAATGGCCTCAATGTCATCTCCATCACCCCTGCAGCACGACTCGGGTAACCAGTGCCCCAGTACTAATTACAAACCAGCCCAACAGGTGACACCGCCAGCTCCCCTAGACGTGACTGTTCCCAGACCAGCCTCTCAGGGCCAGGTGGGCTATCCCTCCGTGATCACGAGGGCTCTGGCTCCTGGAGAGAACAAGAGCTTCTCCGAGACGCGATACGATAGACAGGAGTTCGCCCAGAAGCAAGTCTGCTGGGACAACGAGAGACAGCGAAAGTTTCCTGGTTACTCTGGGGATATGAGCGTTGGCCAGGGACAGAGGCAGGCTTCGACGTATTTCGAGGGGAATCAGGTGCCCCTGCAAGACCTGAGCAGCTGCAGAGAGCCCATGAGCATTAAACCCCTCCCCCAAGCCTGTCAAGTCCAGCCACCGCCCGAGGTCTCCCCAGAGATCCAGAAGGACGTGGAGGATCGCCAGAGGAAGATAGACCCCTCGAAGAAACGAAGGAGTTTCGACAAGAGTCAACCGGCTCTCAACGAACTCCCACCAGCTCCCATGACTGATTACCTCAACCGAGTGCCTCCACCAGCCCACCACAACTCAAATCAGCAGAACCAGAACGGCTACTACGACTTTGAGAGGTGGAATCTACCACCAACAGCTCCTAAAGTGTTCCCTGCAACGTCTGTAGCGTTTGGAGGCCAGGGAGCCCTGCACTCTGGAAATTTCGGCGCGACTCAACACCAGGGCATCATGGGACACGCCCCAGCCCCGATCCCCTACTATCCACCGTTTCACCTGTCCTCTGGGGCTCCACCAAACCCAGAGTTCCAGTCAGGAGTGGACATTCCTCCCATCCCCTTCGAGAACTCCAACAGCTCTCAGGACCCGGGATACCAAGACTACCGCGAGGATCAGCCCAAAGTGATAGTCCCCAACATTGAAGAGGAGTTGGGTTTCCTCCAGCAGAATGAAGTGGCCCAGCAACAGGCGAATCAACTGTCGAGGGAATTAAAAGCCAACAGCAAGGATCCCAACTCGGGCTTTATGACGAGTTACTTGAAATTCCTTCAGGGAGAACGCGAGCCATCACCACCGCCAGCGATGAGGGGCGGGAGGAAGGCCGCCTGGAGCAGATCGAGACCCTACATTCCCCCCGATCTGAATAGATCCTGTGAGGTCAATGGACAGATCGAGCCAAAGATGCAGACGTCCAAGGTGACACCGACCATTGATTACGCCAACGATCCCAGGTATTTTCCCCTACCCAAGGAGAGGAAAAAACCCTACATCGACTCCAGTGACGATGGTATCGAGAGCGAGGATGATTTTCCCTTCAAATTGAAGAGTGAGAAGAAGAAGGTCAATGGTCCGGTGGAGGTGAATCCCTTGGTGAAGACTGAAGTGCCCAAGCCGAAGAAGGGAAGGCCGATAAAGCCGGGGGGTCCAACTGACAGGAAGAGAAAAGCCGCGGCTCTCGCTGCGGCACAAGCAGCTGCTGATGCTGCTGCTGGCAAGCCACCAAAGGAGATCAAGGAAACGAAGAAGGAGCCCAGGGAGCCGAAGAAAGAGCCTCTGCCTCCCAGGCGGGAGACCTCCAAACGCAAAGCCAAGGAGCAGATCTCCAGCAAGCAACTCCAGGAGCACTCCGATGGGGATGAGCAGGGCGACTCTGATTCCGATCCTGCGTGGACACCCGCCGATAAACTGGGACCGGGCGATGTGGATAAAAAGAAGAAGAGAGGGCGACCGGTGATCAGTAAACGGGCGAAGAATCTTCTGGATGCTGAGGATTACTCGTCCGTGGAGGTCGTGGTGAACAAACGGGGCAGGAAGAAAAATGACGCGAAGAATTCCATGTCCAAAATCTCATGCAAGATCGACGAGAAACTACTGGCTTCGGTTACAGATGAGGATATTGATATTTCTCCGTTCAAGGTGGGTAGGAAATTTCTGGACTGCTCAGGAGTTTTGCAAGTGCATTTGGAGATTTTTGGTTTCGCATGGGTCTCGTGCCATTTGTCGTAATATCAATTACATTAAATTGCACCTGACAATTACACTACATTGTGACACTAGCCGCGAACTATGTCCAGGTCTTTATTTATTTATTTCTCGAGTTTTATCAAATTAAAATGCGAATGAGATGAATTGCACGAAAACCCTCTCAAACTTCATCCCATATAAACACAATATTTTTCACCATCATTACATGTATCATCATTTAATCATGCTTTTTCAATTCTATTGCAAGCAGCGATACCCTGAGGAAGTAGACAATGGGGTAAAGATAATCAATATATTACTAACATCATTAGACCCAATTATTCATAATTAATAACAGTGAATCACCCAATAAATATTTAATTTCAGTCCGGTGAATTTGTGGTTATGAAGGCAGAATTGGATGAGGAGTATCCAGCATTGTGGAGAATAGATGGTAAAACATTGCTCCAGAAGTACGAGCCATTCACGTCAAATGGCAAAACTCTGTACAGAAATATATCGACGTACTCGGGCTGGGCGCCCCAGAATCGTCACATTTACCAGCAAGTGCCAGTTAAATTTTGGCAGCACAGCAAAATGGAGACAATTGTCGAATTCTTGAGGGACGAAATGCTCCTAGATGACTCTGAGTACGTTGACAGACGCATAAAGGAGTACGAAAAATACCAGGATCACTTTGAAGTTTACATACAGACGCTGATATCCCAGGCACTGGACTCGAATTTTTTGACTGAGATATTTCAGGAACAGGACGATTACTTCTTATCTAACGTCAAGACAGTCGACGATATGACGGAGGAGAGGAAACGTCTCCTGTTGTCCACTACCAAGTGGGGAGAGACGGTTATAAGTGCCATTTCCACTTGGCCATGTCTCAATATTCTCAAGGATTTACCCAGTACTGAGTACAGGGGTAAACAGTGTAATGGATGTCAGCTGAGCAAAGTTTTTGCCAGGGTTTTGCTGTACGGACAGCCGTACAATGCTACCACTCTCGAGGGCTCACCACCGGATCTTAAAGTGCCTCAGGAAAAGGTGATTAAGCACTTTTCAGGGATTCAGGGGTCTTGGTTTCATCAACATTCAATATTACAATATACTCAATATTACTTGGATTTTTTTTTATCACGTGGATACCGCCAAGTCATCATTTTTGGCTTGGCTAATTACGCGGGAGGTCAATACCTCCAACGGAATTGATCGTTAAATATTCTTTTACTCATTTACAATGATGTAACTATTTTTTTTACTGCTTTGCCACCATCTCGAGACAACTATCTGTTTTTTTGCATTTTAAAAGCTTGGAAAATGTTTTTTTAATCAACTATTAATATTAAAATTAATTGATTAATTAAGAGTTGATACTTTTAAATAATACTCCGCATTTTTTTAATCAAGAGACAACTAGTCTTGTCTTGATAATTGTTGTCTCTCGTTAATGTTTAATTATTTCCGTATACTCGCAGGACTTTCTGCTATGCAGAGTTTGTCAGACTAAAGTAGGACTCTTCAACAAAGTCGCTCACCAAAAATATCTAATGTTCCTCGAGTGTGCGAGACGAGTAGCTGATAAGAGACTGGCAGATCAGAATAAAGACACAACAATTATTCTCAATGAATTGTTGGCTGACGAGGTGTGGCTGAACCAGGTAAATACCACATTATCTCAACTAATTAACTCATTGATAAATAAACTCATGAGAATTCCAGTTGCGTTTAATCTATAATTTTTGTATTTCAGTTATTCAAAGAAGTGCGAACAATTTGGGCTGAAATTGATAACATTGAGCATCAAGTTCGTATAAAAGAAAGTGCAAAGAGGAACAGAGAACGTGAAATTGATTGTCAAACAAATTGCAATGATGTTCCCTCAGGTACTGATGCTAAAACACTCATCGAAGACCTCACCAAGGACTCACTAATGACAGACTCTGGTGTGAGTGTTTCGTAGTGTAAATTTCAGTGACAATTAATCAACAATAATTAAAAATCAGAAATACAATTGTAAGAACTGTCCCAGTGATGAAAATGTCAGAGACAATTTTAATCCACGAGGGGGCTCTCCTCGGCGAGGGGGGGGAGAGAAATTGTAAACAGTAGACAATAGTATTTTTAACATTGAGTAGAATTTGCAGGAGAGCGTGTGGAGAGCATGTATAATATTTACTCTGAAGAAATTACTCTAGGATAATTCGAGACGTGTCTTTTGCCATTCGAGTTTAATTCTTATTGTAATTAACGGGAAAAACATTGGAATCAGTGGTGTGAATAGACTACAATTTATATTAATTATTCTAGAGTTGGTACATAAGATAATGAATATTTTAATGTCCTTGGGTGAGGGCATGTGATAAGAACGAATGAATGTAATATACGAGTTATCCATCAGTTGCAGGATTAACAGAAGTTTTGTCAGGTTTTCGCCAGTTGTCAGGGGGAGAAAATCACTTTGGGTGAGTCAATTTCACTTTCACTCCAATCGCTTGAGATGGTCGGTAAAACCTGAAGTTGGGAGAAGTTGAATCATTGAATTTCGTGGCTTTTTCTTCTTCACTGGCGAACTGACTTCTATAATAATGACACAAACACGTTTTCACTTCATAGTCTGGTGCAATAAAGAGTCTGGATTCACTTTTTTTTATTCAGCATTTTCGTTGGACCTCAAATTAGCCTCAATTCTGCCTTTTTTAGCACAAATTTTGTTGAAGCACAAATAGAAGAACTGATTCCAGTTTGAATTTATTTACAAAATTAAATTAACAAAAGAGTCCCGTGAATTGTTGAAATGAGACATTGGGGGAGAGGTTTTTGCATTATTCATTGGAATTTTTGGTTTTCAGTATATTTTTTTCTTTGAGCAACCCAATTCTTCATACAAGCTTTATTAAAAAATTCATTATACATATTTTTTAACTTGTTCATCCGCGGAAATAATCATGGCAGCTCTCACGTGCGATGCTGTGGGATTGTACATTGAAATTGAATTTTAATTTCTTCAACGTAAACACTAGCTTTTAATTTTTCCATTCTATTGGGGAATAAATAAATGATAAAAATAAATTGATAACAATTTTGTCTAGAGAGTGAACTGGGGAATTGTATTTTTCGACTATGTATGAGATTATATTTGTAAATTGTAAAGTATATTAAAAAGAATTTTCTTTTGAGAATTCTGGTGAAGTATGTGTGAATGAAAAAACAAACACGAAAATTACCTTTTTTTTTAGTTCATTTTTTTCTTGCGGAGAATTTATGAAAGCTTGAATTGGATAAATGCGGGCATTTGGAGAACATCACAATTATTATTTCAAAACAATTCATGATTCAGGTAATTAGCAAGATTGTTTAGGGATTGAAAGGGTGGAGAGTCATGAAATATTCCTTGTCGACATTCTCACGTAAGTGTCTCGTTATGATTTATTATCACTTCAGCGCAGATTTTATTTTTCTTAGGTTTATTTTCTCATTTTGTTTGTAAGATATGTGCCATGCAATAGATGATATCATGTGTGATCGATTGTCAGGGGGAATTGTCGATATTTTCCTTGGGATCGATAAACAATAATTGAAAATGACAGCAGAGCTGATGATCTCCTCTGCGCAATCGATCGAAAAAAAAAATCCAAATGCAATGAATTATAATGAGCAATTTATTTACGTACCACTGCATAATGAGAACCCACAGGAATTCATAAATTTGTAACAGAAAAAAAGGGAATACCGAATGAAATTGTAAACTCGCGAGACAGTATTTTCTTTGTTTACAGTTCATTTTGTTGAATGATATCGTCTAAATATAAATACATAATAACTGTAGACCTTTAAACTACTGGCATAATTTATGTTTTTATTAATAATTTTTGAATAAAAAAATTACAAAATTCATACAATTTGATCATTGAAGAATTATTATTCAATTTAAACTGAAAATACAACAGAAAAATCTTATCTAAAAAAATGTAAACATGTCCTTTTTCCATATTTTCCTATCATTTCTTACCGTCAAAATTGCCAATTCTCTTCCAAATTTCTCTTTGAAAAAATCCCCCAAACCATCAGTTTTCCCCGAAAAATGAAGGAAATGATGATTGTGTCCTCAAAACGCCTTCAAAAATTCATCCAAAGCCCACGTGACCCCCGAAAATTCTCGACGTGCCCCTTTCCCCTAAAAACCGCGCACCGGAAAACGTCCGGTGACGCATGCGCAGAGAAAGCTTGGAGATCCTCACTCCTCCCCTCCATGCCGCAGCCGCTGCCATTCCAGTTCGCGTTTGTTGCCCGTGAAGGATGCCTTCTGCCAACCCTAAACTAGAAAAACAGGCCTCTACGGAGGCCACCGACCCAATACGCCAAGCCATAATCGTTATCGAGCACAAGATAAGGAATTTGGAAAAGCGTAAGGTAAGTAGAAGTACCAGAGTCCCCCAAAGCCACCCCGTAACCGAGTTATCCGGCATTTTTCATCCATTCAACTGTCAATCGGCCGCTTCTAACCGTGCACGTCCGCCATGTTTCCTCTATCGGTGGCACCATGTGCTCGACCCCTGAATTTTTCTGATTATTCGCTGATCGTACTCGATAATTCATTCCCCAGATCCCCGAAAATTCCCCCCAAATTCTCCATCTGACGAACAACAATCGTCACTCGTCCTTTGTTTCACGCCTTGTCGACCTTTCCTCGTCCTTTGGGAGAACTTCGAGGCGTCCCAACGGACATCCACACGTACATTTCGTGTCATGGCGGTTCCTGAATTACACTTCCAACTTTGGTGGTAAATATATTCGCTCGTGACGAGAGGAATTCCCTTGAGACAAGAGTTTTGCATTTATTTTCCTTTTTTGGGAATTCTGGAATATTCCCAGCATCTTCGAACGCGGTCGCGGGACATCGACAGATGCACCTGCACATGACGATCATCAAAATCCTAGTTAATGAAGAATTAATCATTATTAACTAATTAAATGTTGCAAGACTCGCTGTATTTTCACTGTCAAGTGCGTTTGATCCTTTCGTAACATTTTTGACAACAGTTTTTCCATTGTTCTTTTGTGATTTTTATTTTCAATTGTGGTTAGCCGTTGATAATTAAACAATACAGACTCTGATTTTTCTTGAATTACCTTCAACACCCTCACACCTGAATAATTGAGAAAAAAATTATTGATTATTAAATACGGAAATATTCCAGGACTTGCGATTTGAGATTCCACAAAATATCTCGTGTTTCAAGAGAGTTTATTACACCTGCAAATAAATTCACCCGAGCAATTTACCTCGTTCCAGTCTTTCCTGCAGTCGACTCCTATTTTTAACGTCTTGGAGCCCCCTCATGAGAGGGTTCTCATTAAATATTCCTCATGTAATTACGAGTTTTCAACTGAAAATGCGAATCCTAGAAAAAATATCAATCAGTCATTGCTGAAATGAATAACCAACGTATGCACAAATACCTCAAACAAAAATTCGATTCTATTTCCGTGCAGTTGCCTCTTGTTTTTTTTTTGTTTACTGATAACGCGCTTTACAACATATTCTAGGAGTAATTTTCCTATTGTTAGCTCACGATGGTCAATTTATAATCGTGACTTTCTCAACTGAACAATATTTGATTGCAGTTATTGACTCCAATGTCGACTCGTGTGTTTTAATTTTGCGATTTTACATTTTTTGTTGTATTTTCTCGATACAGAAGCATTCTGATCGCTAACTTCTATTGTTTGAGACTGGAGAGCGGTACAATGGTTCAGTTGGAGGCCCAAGAGATTGTCTTTTCTCGGAAGAGACGATTAGTCATCGGAGGTCGTCGCTAACACCCGAACAGTTTTACCCACTTTTTTATTTTCCTCGAGGATGGGAGAATTTTGACGGGGAGAGGGCTAATTCGGTGGCACTTTGGATGATGTAATCTTTGGAATTGCAGGGCAAGCTAGAGGGGTACAGGGATCTCCAGAAGAGCGGGAGGGAACTGGACAAAGACCAGAAAACAGCTGTCGCCAAGTATGATGAGGTTCTACAGACACTGGACATTACAAGGGATTTGTACAAGGCAATTGTTGGAATTGCAAATGACTCGGCTAAACAGCAGAAAAAACTCGCGAGGAAGGAGGCTCTGGAGAGGACGCAGCAGGATATTGCCAAGGTCAGTGATAATCAGTGGTTTTTCGTGGCGTGAGTTGAGTCATTTCACTGACTACAAATTGTTAAAATGGTCGTTTTCATTCGACAATCGGTGAAAATTAATTAATTTGTTCGTTGAATTTCGGGACGTATTTCGTGAGTAGTTTGTGGTCTCAACAAAAGTGAAGTAATTTCACGGGCGTTTTGGATACTGAGATTTTTTTTTGTCGTGGAGAGATCGAATCTGAAAAGACATGGATTTTTATTCAATAAAATCACTGAAACAAAGGTTCGAGAGAGAGAGAGAGAAAGTTCACCTTTGCCGCGTGTGTGCTCGATATGACTCCCACGCCTTCTCCAAGTGAATACAATAATCAACAAAGTCAATACATCTCAATCCAGGACACTCCAAGAAACTCCTCCCAATTTTTAAACAAACACTCGCTGAACTCAACATAGCACATAAAAATTGTTCCACTAACCTCCAAAAAAATCCCTGAAACCTGCAGGTTCGAGAGGTCCTCCTGATCCAGGACATTCTGAACAACATCGGTGCTGAGGTAGCCCGTGAGGATTTTCTCGCGGGTAGTAATGGTGCGACAAAGCTAACCGAGGAGGAACTGAAGTTCCTGGACGACCTCTACAACGAGATAACGGCCAAACGTCACCCAGACAGCCCAGACACAAGCTTTCCCCAGCAGCTTCAGAAAGCAGCTGAGCACTACATCGCAATAATCGAGGGTAAACAGAGAGATTTCGTGGGCACGACATACCTCAAGCTGAAGGAGCTCCTGACGTCGGTGAATCAAAGTGGCTACTTTGATCAGGTGCCAGTGCAGGAAACTGAGCCGACGATTGAAGTGCCAACTGAAACTGTAACTGAGCATCGTGTGAACGATGCACCAGAGACAACTGAAGACTATACGACAGGCGATGTACACATTCCACCCCCCGAATCAATGATTCCAATGTCCAATTTTCCCGTACAAGTGACACCAGTGCCAGTTGTATCGGCCCCAGGACCAATACCAGTTGTTCCACAAGCAATTCCACCTCATCCAGCCCCAGTTGATACCAATTACTACGGCAATACAGGGGCATTTGTGCCACCCCAGAGCCAATCACAGCCACCAGTGCAGGCACAGCCACCGCGCATCAACGATGTCATCGGTGGTACGCCAAACTTTTTTTTCCTACAGGAGTCTGAGCTCGATGCACCCGAGGTGAGCAATCAACAGCCCATTGTACCACACATTCCACCAGTCAATGCACCCATACCCACCCAGACATTCACCAATCAGAGCTTCAGTGGGGCACCCGTACAAGTACCACAGCAGGTGATTTATCCTCATCCACCGCAGGACATCAATCACATTCCGGGATTTGCCAATCCAAATCCACCGCCCCCTATACCAATGCCACCGTCACATCAGGGAAGTATCCAGTATAGTCCACAGCATCCGGCTGGTTATCAAGGGTATGAGGGGGTCACTGAGGCTGAGGCACAAATTCCGGGAGAGGTGAGTGCGGGTCGATCACCATACTCTCCGTTTTTTAAAGTTTATCACAAATTAAGAATTGCCAAGTCAAGAAGCCCAAACTATGAGCTTCTTAAGTTGCATTACTGGTCATTGAATCGTTAGGTGTCGTTATCAAACTCTCGTATTCATAAAAATCAGTTCCCAACAATTGTAAATTTTCCGCAAAAGATATTTTGACTTCTGGAGATTATGTTCTCTCTTTAATTACTGGAACTCAAATTTTTAAGTCATAACTAAAGGTCACAGATCGAGTTTCTCTCGAGAATGAGGAAATAAAATTCTTTAAATTCTATTTTGGTTTCCACTCCAAAAAAATTATAAAAAAATTCCGTAAAAATTGTATTTTTCTCTCTCGTCGCGGAAATTGAACTGTCAATTTACCACTGGTGTTTGTGAATGAAGGACAAGGGAGAGCAGCGTCAGGAAGATCCATCAGTCGTGACAGCAGATGTTGAACGCCCCAATGAATCCGTGGACTGGTGCCAGATGACCGACAATACTCCCATGAATGAATGGAATTCAGCGGACGTAGAGCAACAGCAATCAGGCCAGCAGGACTCGCAGAGTGGCCAGCAGGCGTGGGGTGAGCAGCGAAGTGGTTACCGAGGTCGTGGGGGAAGACGAGGCAATTCCAATGGTTACAATGGTAGGGGAAGGGGCTCAGCTGGCGGTTATCAGCAGAATGGACGTGGAGCTGGTCAAGGTAATGACTCCATAATTTCTCTATTAGGAATTCGTTGAGCCTAGAACAATCTCTCGATCAAGTGGCGACTAATTTTTTTTATCCAAAGTACTTAACCTTTTCGGTTAGTAAGGAAGGAATGATAATTAACAATCAATTATTGTTGTTATAATTTTGTTCATTCGATTGTTGACGAATTTATACAAACGTTGATTTGGATTTTGTCAAATCGATGTAAGAAAAATTCGAAGATTAAGGGATTTCACATTTGCCGCGTGATTAGTTTGGTTTTCATGACTTCCACGCCTTCTCCAAGTGAAAACATTTCTTCAGCCGTTTCGAAATCATTAACTCATGGAATTCTATGAGATTATTGTACTAAAATTGACAGTTCATAATTTTTTTCGTGGAATTAAGAATTTCTGATAACGAGATTCCGATTATTAATTTCCGTGAAATTATTACTTATTAACGAACTGATAAATGATTAATTTATTGGCTGGTTAGTTATAGCGATTGCTTATTTTTATTTTATTGCAAAAAATAACATTATCCAATTAAATTACACAATTTTACTCGATCATGAAAGGGAAATCCTACTTAGCGACAAGAACTATTCGCAACTAGTCAATAACGATGGGAAACTTCTCAAGTTTTTGCGTTCGTAACTATCGCTTGATGAATAATTAGTGGCTTGATGAATAATTAGTGACATAATTATCAGATTCATTAAAGAGTCCACAGGTAGAGTTACATAAAGCCGATTCTAAATTCATTTTTTACCAGTCCATTTTTAATTTGTTTCATTAATTCCATTGAAGTTGCATTAAATTAATTACGTCAATTGCAGTAATGACGCATTTTTATTTTTGCCAACGTTTCTCAAAGACAATTCTCTCTCCAAGAAAGGCCCCATCCCCGCAAACCCTGCCAAAAAAATTGACTTGAAAGGAAATCTAATGAAAAAGAAATTCCTCATTCCAGCCAATTACTACCGACACGAGAACAACTACCAAAACGGTTACCAACGGAATTACCACAACGACGGTAGCACCGGTGGCTACAACGGCAATTTCAAGCGTGCGGGCGGTGGTGGCGGTGCTGGGGGAACTGGTGGCTCTCGGGGTGGGCCGAGGTCCGGCGAGCGCCCGGGAATGGAGCGAGGACGTGGGGGACAATTTCGGGGTCAGAGGGGCGGCACTCGTGGAGGCTATGCACCCCGTAACAACAAACCACAGGCGCAACAATAACTCTCACCGACGCAACGAGTAATGAATAACATAAAAGTCTAATGACAGAAAATTGAAAAAAAAAAAATAAAAAAAATACACACGCAGTCGTAATTGTACCACCGTCAGATATCGGTGAATTCGTTTGAACCCAAAATTTCCAAAATGTCGGTTTTTTCCCTTCAGTTCGAGGAATTCGCGGGCAAGGTTAACAAGTATTATCTACATTTTTTTTTTCTTTCAAAGGCGTGATCTAGGGACTTTTGAATTTTGATTTAAACGAATTACTGATTTCAATGAATGAACGAGTGATCTCACTCTCCCATCGTTTGATTGGTGAAACAAAGTGATGACACGATAGTGATTTAAAAACAAAAATACATAAAAAAAATCATAAGAAAAAAATAACGGCGACAATTGCTGGTGTATTGAAGGATATGGGGATTGGCTGGATTCAGCGATGTTGATACTAATGGGGGAAAATAATGAAATAATTAATGAAACACCACGCAAGTATTATTGTGTTGTGACAGAAGGCAGTTTTCACAGGGCAACAACAGCTAATCAACAAAGATTAGGGAAAAATGAAACAAATTAATAATTTTATTATATTAAAAAAATCTAAAAAAAAAATGATAATACAAAGTGAATGATAAAACACGCATTTCAAAAAAAGGAAAAAAAATGTAAAAAAAGAGAAAATATATGAAAAAAAAAATGAGGACATAGACACACGTGCGCGCATTAAAATTTTTGATTGAGATACGTATTAATGTACATCGATTTAACAAACGTGGTTGGGGGTGTAGGCATACGTGCGATTATTTTCAACGTATTCGCATGTGATTTATTGGTATCTGAGAATATTTATTTTTGATTTGTTCGGTGGTAAAGTGGTGAGATGAATTTTTCAGATTATTGCGAGATTTGGGTTTTTGTAAATATCTTTAGAAATTTTCGGGGGCTATTTCTCGGAAATTTTCTTGTTGATTTGGGGATGTTTGAAAAAATATTTCACTGTCTATTACAGACATTTTTATTGAGTCTCTTGGAATTGAACGAGTCCACGCAAATTGACTAACTCAGTTTTACGACTTACCAATGGATTCAGTTCAACCCCTCAACATTTTAAAAATTAATTTCATTTCTATTAATTCTCTCGAGACGCGATAAAATTAAAATCATCAGTTGTCCACTCTTTCTCTTTTTTAAATATCCTGAGACTCAGTGTAGACGATTTTTTTTTAAACTTCAATCCCAAAAATTGTTTCATCTCCCTCGGATTAAAAACCTCTGATTAACAAGAATATTCTGAAATTCAGAGGATGAATAAACATCGAGAAATTCCATTTCACAACTTTCCACTGAATTCAATGAGTCAATAATCATTGGTATTAATTAATTAAAATTGATAAAGCACTGCAAATTCCCCCGGTAAGCCCTCGTCATCAAAACGACCAATTAAACCATTTTAATGAATGAAATCAAGAATTATGTCGCTCATCAAAAGAAATATTCTCATGTCTTGAGTGTTATTTTTTTTACAGTTGTACGTAGGAATATTCGTACCACCTTTTCCCTTTTTTTTTTCGCGGAGGACATTGCGCTCCTTTGTCACGAGAGAAATTGAAAACAACAATTGAATTGTGGGGAATACGGAATATTGAAACAGAGCCCGCGGTGTTTTAGCATGTAAGTCGAGTAAAATGTACAATTTATCACGGAGGAAGTAGTTGGAATGCGCCAAGTTCGTAAATAATAAAACAAATTATATTAAAGAGAGAGTGTAAAAATCGTGCTCATCGCAGTTGCACATGACAGAACGTGAGGTAATGACGAGAAAATATGTGAAATAACTACCGTATCGTATTTTGTTTGTACATTTGTGTTTAATCACTACTTTATTTTTTTTTTCCTACCCTCTCTGTTCACTTACTATTGATTCATTGCGTTCAAATTGCGTTTTTACGAATTACCTATGTATCTTCCAAAAAAAATATCAACTACGAATTTCTCCCCCCCCTTACCCCTGCTATTATTAGCCTACTATCACGCTCGGTGTGAAAAAAAACATGTTCGCTTAGTTCTTTAAGATGTTCTCAAGAAAAAAAATGAAGAAAACGTTTAAATAAATAACAAATTGCCAGCACTCGTGTTTATTATTGTAAATTATTCATTAGAAAGTAGAAAAAAATAATTGTGTTGTTTACAGAAAGAACAAAAAAACGTGCCCTCACAAATTTTACAAATGATTGGCTTTTAAAAGAGTCTAATCAGTTTTTAAAAATTTTAATTACTTTGAATGGTCAATTAGAGTTTAAATTTCGCGCCATGAATTTTGGATCAATAGACAATGAACAAAAGCAATTAAAATTCGTTGTTTTTGGGGGCAGAATTAAACAAGCTGAAGATGCTTTGAGAAAAATTAATAATATAAAAAATATCCACAAAGATGAAATGATTAATCGAGGGGAGCGTCGCCATTTTATTTGGGGTTCTCCTAAAATGATGACGCCCCCATCTCCTATTTTAAAATGTTTTTTCAAGTAATTTAGCGCCTTCGGGTGATCATAAACTGCCCTCAGATGATTTCTGCAGAGCTGAACAATTTTTCTAAGCCATTTTTCGCGTTTTTTCGCTCATCTTTGCCGAAGAATTCGGCGTTCAAAATTTTCTCTGCATTTCTCTGATCTTTGATCTCTGAAGACTCCCTCTGAAAACAATCTCTTCCGTTAGAAAAACAGTTTTTGAAGTAATAAAATGAAGAGCTGAGGATATTTTTTGAGATAACGAAATATATGAGTCGAGAAAATTTTGAGTGCTTTCAAATATCGCTCTCAAACTTTCAAATACCGGAAGCCGAATTCTCAAGTGGCGTCAGACCTTGAGCGAGCCCCTGCAGCCCGATCCTCAAAACCAGACACGTCGACGCGTCTGCAGAATTTCAATGCCCGCGGAGCAGTCACCACCATTTCTACCTACCGCTCCGTTTTTTCCGAGTCTATTGAATCGCGAGACAAACCTAAACCTCAACCCCAAGCCCTTCGTTACTCTCTAAACCAAATCGTCAAGCTAAATCTAAAAATCCAGAGGACAAAAAAATGTTGTCACAGTGGCGGAGCTTTGGGTGACAATAGGCCACCTCGCATCGCACCAGGACTATCAATTCTCACGTTTTCATTCGCGAGACAACGGGGGACTGATGATAAATGACGAATTATTGATTGCCAGGTGGTCGTAACTCCAATCGCGACATGGCATCCCGCAGGTGAGCTATTCCCCCTAAATCCTCTTCATCTCTCTCGCGAGTCGAGTGACGAGAGGGAGAGGAAAATGTGAATTTTTTCTCCTCCTCTTCCTTTTCTTTTTCTCTTCTTCTACCTCGACAGAGGTATGTAATGATCATAGACTCACGGACACTGCGCGAATAGTATCTGCAAGTTGCTCGCGGTGTAGACTTGTTCGGTTTTTACGTCAAGTTCTGCGCACTTACGCTCGTTACGACAAATGAGTCGCCGATGATAATACAATTGGAGTGATTTAAAAAGTCCAGGAGATCTGTTGATTGTTGAATAATCGAGAAATGATCAGGGAATGTCCCGGGGGAATGGAGAATTCATGAATACTACCAGTGTCACGTCAAGCTGGATCATAAAATCCGTATTTGGTGATTGCCTTGCCATATCCATATGAAGAGACGTTTTGTCAATAAAAGATTTTAGTCATGGGGCGCGGCAGTTACCTGTGTTACGTTGGGAATTGTTGGCAAATGAGGGACATTTAGACAATTTGTGGACTTTTTTTTCATTGATCGTTGCAGATGGTTTCATCCGAACATATCAGGACTTGAGGCCGAGAGATTATTGATGGAACGTGGATATGACAGTTCATTTCTAGCACGTCCGAGCTCCTCTAATCCTGGGGATTTCACACTCTCTGTGAGGTAGGATTCTTGTGGTTGGAGGTCTTGGGGAAATAGACAATTGAAAGGCGGTAATTATTGGCTTTTTTCGGTGGAAAACTTTCGGCGCTTTCTAATGCTGTAATCCCAACGAATTAGTCAGTGGGGCTGTACTATTTTGGTGCAGTCGGAACTTAATGGCAAGTGTGTATAGATTTCTTTACGTCCGCTGGACCCAGACTCGTATTTTTTACTCAAAATCAATTTTGTCCACGTTCGCTAGAGAATAAATTCGGGAAAAGACAATAATTTACCGTCTACAGAGAAAGTGCCATCTCTTTCAAAATTCAATAAATTGTTGATACTTGACAAAACAGGCAATCAAGGGATTTTGAAAATCGAATTTCTTCAAGTATTTAATTGAAGAAAGAGAAAACTTTTTGTGTCAAAATCAACCACTTTTGAACACTGCTTAAACAATAAATAATTAGGGGAACATTAAATTTGTTGGGAGGAATAAATTCATGAAGATGTGGCTGTGGTCAAGTGGTAAAAGAAGATAAACCGCAAAAAAAAAATTCATTAAATTTCTCATTCAATTTCAAAAATAGTGAAAAAGAAATTTCATGGATGTTTTACGAGCTCGTGAAAACTTTTTCCAGATAAACCTACTCTTCCATTTCTCGTTCAAAAAACGATTTTCCTTCTGAATATTTTCATTTGTGTCTAAAAAAAGTAATGGATCATTAAATGTCAAATTGTTCCTAAGAATGTTTTTTCTACAAAACTCGAACGTCCCTTCCCACTTTAAACGTCTCAATAACTTCTCTGAAATGAATATTTTAACGATTACCTTTTATTATTCTCAAAATTACGTAAAATCCATTAAATTTCATTCTTCCTCGTCTCCATCTTCTTTTACCACTTGGCAATCTTCTTTACAGCGGCGATAAAAACTGAAAATAATTTTTTTTTCCTTACGAATTTGTAATAATAGGAGAAACAGTGAAGTAACGCATATAAAAATACAGAATACTGGTGATTTTTATGATTTGTATGGTGGTGAAAAATTCGCAACACTGTCAGAATTAGTGCAATTTTATATGGAAAATGGTGGACAATTGCGTGAGAAAAATGGCGAAGTCATTGAGTTGAAATATCCCCTGAATTGTGCTGATCCAACAACAGAGCGTTGGTTTCACGGGCATTTGTCAGCCAAAGAGGCTGAGCGTTTGATGCTCGAGAGAGGCAAGAACGGATCATTTCTAGTGCGCGAATCCCAGAGTAAACCAGGCGACTTTGTACTCTCAGTGAGAACTGACGATCGCGTGACTCACGTAATGATTCGCTCCCAGGTAAAGATTCCTCATTGATTTGCAACAGCTGTATGCATAATACTGCCTCATTCACTACCACAATATTATCCTCTTCTTCATTATTGTCAGGACAATAAGTATGACGTTGGTGGTGGCGAGAAGTTCGACAGTCTGAGTGATCTTATCGAGCACTACAAGAGAAATCCAATGGTGGAGACTAGTGGAAGTGTTGTTCATCTGAGGTGAGATCATTATAATCTCTGGGAAATCAATTACAGAAATTACAGTAAACGTTGAATCATTAAATGAAATCATTCAATCTCAATTTATCGTCACTCCCCGACGATTACTTTCTCTTGAATTACAAACCTTAAACGTAAAAGGTTCAATCAGAAAATAAAATCACACGTTTGAATAATTTAAAAAAATCCTCAGGCAACCATTCAATGCCACCCGAATAAATGCAAGTGGGATAGAGAGTCGAGTAAGACAACTCCACAAGGAGAACGGCTGCTCCAATGGCTGGACATGTTGGAACGGTGGTCCTGATGGTGACGAGACTGGTTCGGGTCGTGGCAAAGGCAAGGCCGGCTTCTGGGAGGAGTTCGAGTCCCTCCAGCAACTGGAATGTCGACACTTGTTCTCGCGCAAGGAGGGCCTACGACCGGAGAACAGGGCGAAGAATCGATACAAGAATATTCTTCCCTGTGAGTGGATTCATCACCAATTTATCCATCAATTAATAACGACGCTCATTCAATTTCCAGTGCTAATGCATCATCACTGAATGTATAATTCTGTTTATTTAGTTGATCACACGAGAGTTAAACTGAAGGACGTGGATCCCAACGTACCAGGGGCGGATTACATTAATGCTAATTACATAAAGGTGAGAGAGATAGGGCATTAGTGTTGAATTACTCGTTACGATGTCCATCACTGTGGGTTGCAATGAATTCTTTATGCTCAACAGAACGAGGAGGGAGAGGGCTCGTGCACCGGTATTACGGCCAGTGGTGATACTTGCATATTCAATAAATGTTATATTGCAACTCAAGGCTGTTTACCAAATACAGTACAAGACTTTTGGCACATGGTCTACCAGGAAAATATACAAGTTATTGTCATGACCACCAAAGAAATGGAACGGGGCAAGGTGAACATCAGCTGTTTTTTTTTTCCTCTCGCTTTATCGTATTTTTCTTTCGAGCCTTGCAATTTTGTTTTTTTTGCCAAGTGATGATGAAACCCATCTTCATCTGACGAGTTTCCGAGTGAATTCCTCAGCGAGTCTGCTTTTCTGGATACGGATTTAATTTGAGACATGCGCGAGCTGTTGTGTCAACCGCAATAACAACATTGACTTTGTAGATCGAGTGGTTTATTTATTTTTTGTTTATTGCGGTGATAATTGTACTTCTTGATTAGTATATTGTAATGTTTAATTGTTGAGGAGTGTTTAATTGAGAGGAGGCCCTACGAAATTCCAATTATCGAATTTATCATGAACGTTTTGCAAAGAAACTTGAGTGAAATTTACAAATTTCAAAGTTGATTCAACCACTCGAATTTCAACGAACAAAAAAATTATTTCAATTCGCAGAATAAATGCGCTCGTTATTGGCCAGAAGAGGGTGAGGTGAGCGAGTACGGAGGTGAGTGGAAAGTACGGGCTCTGGCACGTACATCCACAGCTGATTACACGTTACGTGAATTTTTGCTGCAAGGAAATAAGCCAAATTTCACTGAGCCACGTAGAATTTATCACTACCACTTCCAGGTGGGTAAATCATTGTGACAGCCCTCATTAGAATATGAAGGCCCATAGAATTTGCTGATGGGAATGATGAATATTCATAGGCATGGCCGGACCACGGAGTGCCCTCGGATCCCGGCTGCGTTCTCAATTTCCTGCACGATGTCAACGCGAGACAGGAGTCCATAGCCACTGCCTTGAGCTCCAGTGGACAATCGTTGTCTAGTGTGGGCCCAATCCTCGTTCACTGCAGCGCCGGCATCGGCAGAACTGGCACATTCATTGTCATTGATATGATCTTGGATCAGATTAAACGCCATGGTGAGTTTTCTCGATGATTCATCGATTTATTAAGCTCGTTAAATTGCTCAATAATTTATTGATTTGTCTTGCAAATTGCTCACGCATGGAGAAAATTAATTCACTCTTGGGGAAATTACGTTATCAATTTAACTTTTGATGGGTTAATTTGCAACGGTTGACTTGATTCTCTGCAGGATTGGACTGTGAAATTGACATTCAACGAACCATTCAGAAAGTCAGGTCGCAGAGATCAGGAATGGTGCAGACAGAGGCACAATATAAATTCGTTTATCTTGCTGTACTGCATTATATTGAGACTGTGTCACAGAGAAGACAAGCTGAGCAGGTTTGTCCCAGTTTTTGCCCCCCCAACGAGAATTTCTTTTAATTATTTTTTAATGAAGCTGACGCCCGACTCTCTCTCTCTCTGTCTTTCATTCATTTTTGTCCATAGACTCCCCAGAATTCTGAATCTCTGCTCAGTACAGCCGGTCATGATCAGCAGACACTGGACACTTAATTTCCGCCATTTTAGATTCTATGATCTTCCGTTTGACCGCAAGAAAAAAATTTTTCATGCTTGCTTTGAAGCGTAATTAGTAACCCCATAATTAGCTACCGTGACCAGGAATTCTGGAGAATCTAGGGACAAATGTAAAAACAAAAATGGCGCCCAAAATGACAAAAAAAATCCTATAAATTTCAGAAATCACTCCAATTGGGTCGCGAATACACAAACATTCGCTACAAGAGTGAAACAAACAGCGTGAGTGCAGCTGTTCCCGAGTCGGCGTCATTTGCATCCACTCCTACCCTCTCGACGACAAATAATTTCACACTGCCCACACCGGTAGGCAGCCTGAGGCCCAAGTAGTTGTTAATAAATCCTTGAAATTCTCACACGTGTTCAGCCATACTCGCTGATCGTCATCCCAATATCTTGTACTTTCTGTCCCTTAATGCGTTAAGACAACAATAATTCGCATAGATACAATGACAAGTATTCGATTAGTGGCAACGTAACTGTTGTAATGCGGAGCAAAGGCTTATTAATTTTTTAAGTAAGGCAACAACAAAAATGGAGAAAATAATACAATCAATGATAGAACGTGTAGAGGCGAAAATTGTGAGGTAAGACTACTGTTTAGTTTACTTTGGGATTTATTACATGACAATTTTATTTCATACCAGATAGGGAGTTAATTGTACCCGACTGGGTTGCGGGGAATTTTGCCGTAAAGTCTAGGGAATTTGCTTCGACTCTTTGCGCAATTCGCGAAAATAATGTGAGAATTATTCAAAAGGTAATGGGCAAATTAGTGTTGCCATTTGTGATTGGATTACACTTAGTATTACGATATTTCGCTTTTCATTTCCAATCGATAATGTCGAGATAATTATTGCGATTATTTCGCCTTTTGGTACGTTGGAGTGAGTTGATTGAGTAAAAAAAATAAGTGGGGAATGAGATTTCCTTGTTTTTAATTGGAAATTCATAATGTTGCCTTTCAATAATTCAGTACCTCAAGGTATCTCGTGCGGTCGTGAAATATTCAATTTGCCACTCAGTTGATCCAAGAATTCATATTAAAAATAATTATACATTAATTCTGCGGGTAGAAAATATGATTAATGAATTTATTGTGGGGTAATGCCGGTCATGATAAAATTTATTTCATTCGCGACGAATGGACAATGTGATAAATGTCATTTAAATTAGATTTTTTATGGAGCTTTAATTTAATCGAGATCACTCGAGGCTGGCAAAGCGAAGCTCGAGGATTAGTGATTTTTTTTTCTCGTTTTATTTGCACACTTCGTGATTAATTCTTTCTTTTTTTCTCTTCTTTCTTTCTATGAATGCAATTTATCTCGTAGGGTTCAGCCTGTTCTGAAGAAAAAGAAAATACACACACACACACGCATAATTATTTTTTATTCTTCTCTGGGGAGATTTGATTTTTAATGGAGTTGTTGTCAGTGTCATTGACTCTGACATACAAATGATCTTTGTTTTTTTTGTTTTAATTTTTTTTTCTATCTCAAAGTATACAATTTATCGACAGGAGAAATAAAATATTCGGTCTCGTAGACCGTCTTCTCGTTGGTATACATAATATTTATGAAAAGAAAGCCTGATTATATCTAGAAAATGAAATAAACAAATTAATTTTTTGCGTAAAAATTGTGTATTAACTGATAATCCCATTAATCCACATAATATGCATAAATGTAATGTCAACTTTTGCAGATGTACGATCATTACTAAGTGGCACGTGACAACTCGATGATTGTTTTATTTGATGTCTTTTGATTTTTGATGAAATTCTTTCAGTGCGGAAACAAGGATTTATGGCTAAACTTCTAAATTCATTTTTTGGTATAGAGTATGGAATATCATTTGACAATTTTTACTCTGTTGGGGAATGTTTTCTCTACCGGTTTCACTTCGCCAAAACGAGCTTTACGTTTTTCTATTCTCGCTTCGAGTTCAGCCTGAAATAAACATTGAAATAACGTTTAAAACTCATTGTCTGAATTGTTGAACAATTGCAATTTATGATTTTTTATGTCTTACCTTTTCCATGAGACCAGAGGCATTTGTTCCAAATCTCTCGGCTCTCTTCTTCAAGACTTCATAAGAAGTGTTCTAAATGTGAAATATGATTAAAAATTGAACTGATTAAGTTTTCATTGTTTTTAGGGGCAAATACTCACAACTGGAGTTTTAATTGATGCCGAGGACTTTCCATTGCTCTGATTTTCACTGTTAAACCTAGCAGATCTGGCTTCCTTCTTAGCAGAGTCCGAGAGGGCCACCCCAAATTTCTTGGCTCTCATCTCCAACCGCTCCTTGACCCCCAGCTCTGAGAGCTTGATGACTTTCCTGGCAGGTGCACTGTCCTCTGGACTCTCAGACTTTTCCTCCTTCTCTTCAGGCTCGTCCACCTTCACCTCCTCAATAACAGGATTTCTGTTCAGAATTATTTTCTTAGCCGCTGTGGGGCTGCTATCCTCAGTCGATTTCCTCTTCTCTCCGACTTCTTGGGAGTCTGGCTTAGACGATAATTCCTCGATTTCTTCATCCTGCTCATGGAAGAAATGCACACAAATTTAAATACAATTATTTTTAGTTCGTCAGGAGATGGGTTCGACAGCTTCACTTACACCAAGCACTGCATCCTCATCTAGGATTTCATCAGCTGTTTCGTCCAAGGATAAGCTGGAGTCTGAAAAGTTGAAGACTCAAATAAAAATATAGAAATGGACAAATATCCCTCAAAATTCGTACAAGACATAAGAGCAGGTAAGACAAAACAAATCTTCTGAAATCATCAATATCTCATGACCAGATGATGCAATTGGAAGGAGTCAGGGCTCATTTTAAACCCCGAAAAAAACCCTCCAAACGAAAAAAAAATGATCAAGTTTCACTCAGCCAATCTCGAATTATCGATTGATGAAACCCACCTCTCCCTCAAGACCAAATGGAAAAAACGTCGAACGAAAAAACAAAATATTAATTACAATGATTATCATTAATTACTCACCTCCATGAATAGCCAGTTGCAGTCTCTCGACGAGCTCGGTTTTATTTCCAGTAGTAGGCAATCCTCGCTGTTTCAACTCAGTTTTCAAATCGGCAACCTAGTCCCAAACCGAATAATCTTTCATTACAAAAACTTCATGTTTACACGAGAGACGAGGGTGAAACAATTCATATTCAATCATCAATAGCTCAAGATCGGCAGAGTGATATTCAATATTGATCACCCCATTTTAACGGAATTTTTGAAGCTTCAAAATGACACCCAAATCATTTCAATTGCATCGGCAGATCAGGAGATATTGATGATTTAGAAAAGTCCATGTTGCTTTATTCTCCCTCAGTACAACAAAAAAAATGAAATGATGGGTAAATAGAGAAAATAAATTGAGTCAATTGACCCTTGTAGCGAATAATTGTAGGAGTGACTAAGCAATAAATGAGGACTTCTGTGAGTCGACAATAAAACCAGGAGCTGATTGTATCCTGGAGAAACATTAAAAGCTGCAAAGGCGAAACTAACCTTCATTTTCGATAATTCACTCAATCCCTTCTCGTACGATGAATCGGCCATAATGTCAGTTCAATTGTTTTCCTGGAGAAGACACTCGCATACCCAGCACCACTAGCAGTATTGACACGTGATGTGTTTTGTTAAAGGATATGGTAAATGTTGAAAAATGCTAGGGCACGACAAACCCCTTCAAAAAGTAATAAAGACTGCTTCAAGGACGCACGCAATCAATAGGTGCAAAAAAAAGTGGAGGTGTTGGTACAGTAGGAAATTCGGGAGTGACCGACAGAGGCGGATCTCAACGTCGCCCACCTTAATCTGGCACTACTTGTCATGCTTTTCAAGCTTTCAACATCACCCAATGTTTATAAAAAAATGAAAAATTCATTTTACATCTGCTGAGAGCAAATGTAACATTGTCATTGAACTACTGAATTGCCCCGCGGAGGAGGCTAGGGACCCCACGTGCCCTCTGGATGCACCTGACCGAAAGTGGCTTCGATAATGATTATTCTAGTAACCTCGATCCAGGATGCAATTCTCATCCCCCTTGTTTCCATTCTTCGTGAATGTTTGTCACGTACACACGACACAATAATATATACAACTGGAGTGAATTTTAGAGAGCTATTTCTATGATTGGAGACGTCTGGGCAATTCCTGTCATTCAATAGAGTAATTTTTATATATTCATTTTTAATTGTCATCTTTCCTGGCTTCATGGAGACAATTTCCCAGTTCATTCATTTTTTTTCTCGTGAAAAATTGTTTGTCGTGGCCTCTACGTAACATGACACATTTTCAATCAATAATTTGGGCGAAAATACGGTGATTTTGGTGGTGAATTATTGGGGAATTCTTCTGTTTATGTTCTAGTCCATCAGCTCCACTGGGGGATTTTGTGGATTCCTGGAAAAATGAGATGAAAATTAGGTCAGTTTGACGACTGAGACGTCCTTCCATTTTCCATTCAAGTCGGGGCAATTGACGTCGACAATGGTCCTGGGACGAAATGATAAACGCAAGAGGAAGGAAGGGGATCTGGTGGATCTCATGGATCCAGCGTCAACTGCTCCAAAAAGGTAAATCTTGTTTTTATTCGGAGATTGAGAGGGTTCTGATTTAATCCTTCTTTCTATCCATTTTTCAATAAATATATAAATGATTTCATTTATTCATTTCATTTTCGTTAATCATTTCACGTACTTCAGTGTGTAATTTACTTAATTTATAATTCACAAAACGTGTGTCTTGGGATATAGAATGAACTGTCCACCCAATTCCCACAAAAATATTCTCCCAAATGGTCAGAAAAACTACAATCCCCCCCTTCAATTTCCAGAGCAAAAGTGCACGCCCAGCGAAAATTCGCCCAAGGAGTAGCGACGATATTCTCGCCAGTGCCAGCCCTGGTGAAAGAAAAAGAGAGGCCGAAGCCGGCCCTGGTAACCGAGCTAATAACGCACAAACGTCCAAATACCGAGGACTTCCTCACATTCCTCTGCTTCCGCGCTACCTCGATCCTCCCGCCTAGTCTGAACTTCTTCAATCAATCAAAGAAAGAGAAACCAGAGGCCAAGACCCCTCGTCGAGGACATGCCACCCCATCGTCCACCCACGGCCCAGCACCCCTGACAATTGCCCCGTCAAAACCCGAGCGAGAGGATTCCAAGGCCCTCTCCAAACCAGCCCCAGCAGCGCCCGTACCAAGTACCACCAAGAAAAAATTCCCCACTGTAATCCACAAACCCGTAGCCGTGAACAAATATAAGACAGCGACATCCACAGTCCAGGCGCTGAAGAAAAAATATAAAGAGCAAAGATTGGCAAAGCAACGAATCGAGAAGAAGTTAAAGACATCGGTGATGCGAACACGTTCAGCGGCCAATCGAACTCTCCTAAAATCCCCCACAAAATTATCATCAAACACATTCTTAAAGCACCTGAACAAGAAGAGCATCTGCTTGAGGAGCAGCGGAGCTGTCGAGAGGCCGACGAAGCCGAGCAAATTGTCGGCAAAGGTGAAGAGCAAACCAATGAAGAAGAAACTCGAAGAGAAGAGCGAGTCAAGTGGAGATTCAGCTTCTGAGGATCACACGACCCCCAGGAAAACCCCAAAATCCAAGGCTCCAGCTGTCCAACAACCACCAAAAGATATCGTTAAAGCGAAGAATCCTGGGAAGACTAAATCAGATCCCGTGAGAAGAGTGACACGATCTCACCGAGAGCCAGTGCAATCGCAGTCGAGCCAGAGGCCCTCGAGGAAGACTAAAGAAGCCGCTGCAGTCTACATGGAGATCCTCAGTCGAAAGCTAGTGAGTCCCGACCTCGATAATGACGACAATATTTCAGTGGAGAGTTTCCCTGAGGTGCCAAACGCTCGGCGGGACTCAGCTGCGAAAAATGCCCTGAACGAGAAGAAAAAGATCTCTCAGGCTGTGAAAAAGTCTCACGAGGAAGAGAAGAGGATTCCGGTCAAGAGGAGTGTGAAGAGCTCGAAGTACTCGGACAGTGACGACAACTACTCCATTCAATCCGAGAAGAGCAATCAGACGAGTGTAAAGACCCGAGCTATAACTCGAAGAAGTACCTCAGTCATCAAGTCCTCCTCGGCTCGTAATTTGCGCTCGACCGCCAAATTCCCAGATCAAAAATTTGACAAATCCACGAAATTAAGTCCAAAATCAGCGAGTGTTCTCAAAGACAAGAGGAAGGTGAAGCCCAAGCGGAAGAGCGACGACGAGAAATTGAGTGCTAGTGACAAGCCAAGAGCAGCTGTTAAAAAAATCCTGAAGAAGAAAGCCGAAGTTGAGGGAGAGTCTGACGAGGAGCCCCTCGGTGCAGTCCTGAACCGAATAAACAAGTCCTCAAAGCCAGCAAAGACTCCAGCCAAGCGAGCTGCATCAAAATCTAACGAGATAACCAAAAAATTTCCCCCCGAGCCTGTGATAATGATCAAGAAGATGAGCAAAATTGCGACAACGCCAAAGGAGTCCGACGACGAAGGATCCTTTCGCGGTTTCAGTAAGAAGTCTGTGAGAACTCTCCCAAGTCCTTGTTCACTCAAAATGAACAATGACGCCCCAAAGCCCGGAAAACCTCAAGAGACTGATGGAAAACCCGAGGGATCCAAGGATTCCAACAAGGAGAAGCCCGCAGTAACACCGATAGCTCAGGAAAATATTACGAGTGAGCCTGATAAAAGTGATCCTCCCCAGGATATCACTAAGCCTCTGTCCCAAAAAGAACTCCCCCAATTCTCCACCAAAAAACCGTCGACTGCCCTCCCCAAAGACCCCGAGAAGAATTTTCTCGACGTGCCAACACTGCAGTCGTTGGGTCGCAAGGAGCGAGTGAATATGTCGACGGAGCAGATAGAGAAATGGCTGAATGAGAGTTCGATAATGAAGGAGGAGAGCAAGGCTGAGATGGAGACTGTGATTAATTTTCCGTATGGCATAGAGCCAGAGAAGCCCAAGTTAATAATCCCAACTGTCCCAACAATTCTCAACCCCAGCACCCCAAGCCCCTGCCACCTGTCGATTCCCACGAGGATTCAGCACCTGGTGAGGCCGGTGAACGTGGCCATCGCAAAAATAGCTGAGAAGCAGCTGAACAGCGGTGAATCCAACGCCAACAACAGCAAAAACCCAAAACCAGACAGCATCGTTTACTCGAGTACTGGAATAGCCACAGCAAAGACCTCGAACATTCCGACAAACAGGAACAAAATAAACGCCGATATAAAAGAGATCATAAAAGGAAGAACAGTGAAGCTCTTGGACTACACCCCCGAGAAGACAAACCGCCAAGTCCCCGAGACTGACAACGAGTCCGATATGAACAGCCTCAAAATCGCCAGCGATAACGAGACAGTCACCACTCCCTCGCCCAACGAGAAGAAGAAGACTCAAGTTCAGGGACGTAAGCCCTTCGTCTCAAAGGTGAAAGAACGAAAGCTCTCGATACCAAACTCCAACGCTTTCTCTCCAGAGGACGAGAGCAGTGTCTACGCCTTCAAGAACGAGACAGAAACCCCAGTCAACACTCCCTTCAGGCGAAAAATCCGCGAGAACAGGAGTGAGACGAGCCTGAACGAGTCCAAGAAGTCCTCAGAAGTCGATAAGTCCGATCAAAAGTCAGTGAGCCCCTCTAAAAATCTGGATAAATCCCCAGGAGTCAGCCAGCAGGAGAATCCATCAGAGACGCCTGTCTTCAAGAACATCCCCTCGATATGGAACAACGACAGCTGCTCCACGTCCATCGCAGTCCAGATAAATTTCAACGACTCCGCGGACTCTCAAGGGCTGAACAATCCATTCTACCAAGTCCAGCCCCGTCAGAATGCCCAGAAGAACTCGGAGAACACGAGCAACGAGATCTCCACTCAAACCGAAAACTCAAACTCCAATGAAGACGAGAACAATACAACTCAAGTGTTCTATATCCCCCTGGAGAACGTTGGAAGAAATATCTCTCAATTTACGACACTACAGGGACAACCACTGATCCAAGGAGTTGCTGTCAAACTGGGGACAGAGGGTCCCAATGGGCCCAACCAGCGAGTCCTTCTGCGCGCCCAGCTGGTGACAAAGCCCCCGTTAACCGTCACCAGGTGTCCACCTATTGGAACAGTCCAACCTACAACGAGAGCGCCTCAGGGCTCCCTGGACCCGGTGCCATCGACATCAGCCTCGAATCCCTCATCATCGCCAGTTAAACCCGACAAAAATATCACCCCTAACAACGATACTGACACTCCAGACAACGTGAAGAAGCCAGCAGCAAAGCCCGTGACTCGTGAACCCAAGAAGAAGGCCGGCGACTCCCTGAAGAAGTCAGAGCCTCAAAAACGTCAGGAGAAGCGATCGAAGAAGACCTCGACATCCATCGAGACTGAATCCTTATCGTCCACCCAGAGTACAGCTCTTGGTGCATCGATAACGAGCGACAGATCGGAGGCCCGTCTGGCAGATGCTCCCACGTTCTACCCAACGGAGAAGGACTTCCAGGATCCCCTGGAGTACATTGAGAAGATTCGTCCGCTAGCCGAGAAGTATGGAATCTGTAAAGTCGTGCCACCATCCAACTTCAAGCCCGAGTGCAAAGTCTCGGACGACATGAGGTTCACAGCTTACAATCAGTATGTGCACCGAATGCTGCACCGGTGGGGGCCAAATGTCAAGGAGATGATGGCGATAAAGAAGTATTTGGCTACTCAGTCGATCACATTGTCACAGCCACCTTGGATTGGGGGAATGGAGGTGGACCTTCCCCATTTGTATCAAACGGTGCAGAGTCTGGGGGGCTTGAAGGAGGTAATCGAGAAAAAGAAGTGGCAGAAGGTGGCCGATGGCATGAAGATTCCCAAGTCCGCGCAGGACAGGGTGACCAAACTCGATGACATCTACTGCAAGTATCTTCTGCCGTATGACACACTGAGCACTGACGAGCGAGAGAAGCTGTTCGAGGATGTGGAGACCGAGTGGAGGAAGAGGGAGACTAAAGCTCTGGAGAGGCTCAACGACTCCACAACATCGTTGTCATCCCTGGACACCAGCAATAACGAGGAGGAGGAGGATGAGGACAGCTCTGATGACACTGAGGAGTGCATAGTCAAGGGTAGGAATATGCCGTTGAATGCCTTTTACAGGATAGCGAGGAACACTCAGAGGATGTGGTTCGGTGAGAGTAATGCCAGGAATCAGGGGAATGAGAGTGAGGCGTCCTCTGGAGACGTTGAGAGTGCTTTCTGGAGGCATGTCTCGGAGAGGAAGAGACACGTGTGCGTTCATGCTGCTAGTATTGACTCTAGTGGACGGGGATTTGGCTTCTCCGTGGCGAAGAATAGCCCGTTTGCTAGACATCCCTGGAATCTGAAGGTGTTGACTAATAATTCGGGGTCAGTTCTGAGGGCTCTTGGACCTCTTATGGGTGTCACAATTCCCACGATTCATGTTGGCATGCTCTTCAGTGCCTGCTGTTGGTACAGGGATCCCCATGGGCTCCCCTGGATCGAGTATCTTCACACGGGGGCCAAGAAAATCTGGTACGGAATACCGAATGAGTTCAATGATAATTTCAGGGAGGCTCTCTCGAAGATGGTCCCCAGGTTCTGCAAGAATAAGAAGATCTGGTTACCAAGTGATACTGCCATGGTCCCACCTGAGATGCTAGTCTCCAATGGAGTTCCTCTCTGCAGAACTGTTCAGGAACCGGGACAGTTTATCATTGTCTTCCCCAAGGCGTTTACCTCCAGCATTTGCACGGGATATGTCGTCTCCGAGAGCGTTTATTTCGCTCAGACCACCTGGCTCGGAAATGCTGAGGAGATTTTCAAGGATCTCCAGGACAGCTGTGAACCTTCCATGTTCTCGTTTGAGAGATTGATGTTCAGTATTATCAATGACTCCAGGTCACATATTGATATTTTAAAACAGATACTGCCAGTTATGATGAAGATACGCGAGAAGGAATTGCACTATCGGCAGCAATTGGAGTGCTACGGCTTATCGAAGAAGGAGAAATTGCCACTACCTGACAATGGCAAACGAAAGAAAGCGGTGAAGGTGAAGGAGGACGATGGGGACTTTGAGTGCGAGACCTGTCGAATGAATCTCTTCGTTTCCCTGATGAATAATTCACAGGACGACAGTACATACTGTCTCCCTCATGCTCTACAATTGATTGCCCATAAAAAGCAGGTGTTGAAACACTGCACACTAAAGTATACGTATAGTGAGGTGAGTAAAAAAAATGGGTACAACAATTTTCCACTAATTAATTTCAATAAAAATATATTTTCTCATTTTCCAGGACGAACTAGATGACTTAATCCACAAATTAGAAGACAGAATCGAAGCAAAATCAAAGAAAAAATCCTCAAAACAGTCAGACTAAATTTCCAACTGCCCTGAGTTAGCAATAATCAATGTAGAGGCACTAACAATTGTATTCTCCACATCACATTTAATCGAGTGCCAAATGTCATAATATTCCCAACGCGTCAGTCTTAATTTACCATTTTCTAGTAATTTAAACGTATTAATTAGTGTACAATAGTGAACATAGAAGAGTTTACTCGCCTTATTTATCAGCAATTAGTCGTTCTTATTATGATTAATCGTATTTAATTGTGAATTTTTAAATATTAATTTAAGCAAATGAGTCAGTGGACTAAGAGACGTATTTCGTTTATTTAATTACACATTTTACATACATACGTTGAATGATGCATCGACCAATGAATTAGATAAAAATTATGGACGAGTGATACTACGATCACTGCTAATTACTGATGAGAAAAACAATTCTAGACAATTCCTTTGATGACTATTTAAAGAACAAAGATAATTAAAATTGTGCGTAATTTAGTAACGAAAATTAAACAGAAAAAAATAATAATAATAAAAATAGAAAAGTAATGCTCTCAATTTTGCTCGAGCATTGGCAAAGATGGAAGGCTTTTATACATAATTTTAAATGGATACTGTGGTACGTATAATTGATTAAAAGAAAAAAGGCAACTACATACGTATACATAACTCAATTAATAACAAAATAAATATTAGTGGAATGATAGAGCCATTTCTATGACTGTTCTCTCCGTTGCAATATATCAAAAAGTACATCACTGTTATTGTCTTTATCCTTAAAATCATCCTCATCGTCTGTGCTGAAATTTGAACTCAACAAATTCGTCAGCGACGTTGATTTATCATTCAATAATGGCACATTCGTTCCACCCGTATCTTCGAATGTTGAGGTATTACTTGCGACTGAATTGGAATGTAACTCGAGGTTGTCAGTCATTTGTTTCTTATGGAGTAGTATTTTTTGTATTACGTGGAGGGTTATTCCACCGAGACACACCAGCAGACCTACAGCATTCAGACCACTCATCTCATCGCCTTTAAATTCAACAGCTAATACGACGGTACACAATTCCTGTATTGAACGAAACAAAACGAAAATGAAAATAGATGATTGCAGTTAGTACGTCGAAGGCCCAGTTGAGCTTGTTATTTCACCTTTTAGTTGTAGATATTGGGGGTTGTTAACTGATAATCTTGGCGACTAGAATTTACCTTAACAATATTGGAGATCGAAAGAGTCAGACTAGATGTGTGTGTAACAACCATATACTCTGCAATTTCCATAATAAATGCTAATATGGCACCACCCAAAACAGCAGCTATCGTCCAAGTGACGAGTCCAGACTGGCTCCAGTCAACTCCATGCAATTCTGAGTACAGTTTTCCACCTGATAAATTTGAGGAATTATTTGTTGTCCATTAGAAAATTTATTGGGGGTAAGAAGAATCAAATTGACACATCCGAGAGGTCCCAGACATAATTTTCAATTTCTAAAACCCAGTCTGCTCCATTTTTTGTGTGTCCCTCGCTTCCCCAGGTTTTCCACTTATTACAGTTGTTTACACAAAATTATGATCTTGGGGTTAAACGAAAAGTCATAAAATGTAGAATGCAGTTCATAGAAAAACTCACTCTCGAACCACACGACTAGTGGAAAAATGGCGATGAACATCCAGGGCTGCATGTAATAAATCATGTCGATGGGGTTGTTGAGGCCGAGCTTTGACTTCTGCATAATCACCTGGGCAAGACTCCAGCGAATGCCACTCAGGAAGGAGGCAGCGAGGCACAGGAGAAATCCGAGGAGATGAAATTGGGTGGATTTGTACGTGAACATTATCAAGCCGGTGGATATCATGGCAACCACTCCGACGAGAGACCAGGACTGCAGACAAAATATATAATTAAATTCGTTGAATGAATACAACAAATGATCGGTAGATCTGATTCACTACTTGTTGGAGAGAATCAGGGGAAAAATTGTGGAGCTATACCTTTCTCTCCAGATGAAACAGCAGGGCAAATCCAAGAATGAAGATAATGGCTGTTGATTTAGTCATTGTATATCTGCAATCCAAACGAAAAAAGGCGACTTAGAATTTTCTGGAACAGATCAGCTGGACATTTTTCAGTCTTCATGAATATTTAAAAGAGAAGTCGTCGGGATTCTTCCTCTCCTCTAAATACTCACAAGGAGACGGTGATCAAGGAGATTGCCCAATTGGAGAACCCAATGTCCAATCCACTGGCGATTCCGGGTGGAGCAATGGTGGAAACAATGCTCGGCCACGTTGGGCGCATCTGCTGGTGCCTCCCGGAGTTCATGCATCTCAGCAAATTCTTTAGGACAGCTGAGAGTGACCACTTGACGATCAAGTGGCATAACACAGTCGAAAGAGGATAATGGTATTTCTAAAAACAATTCTCGTTCCATTATTTTCCCCATTCCTTGACAACTTAAATATAATGAATTCTTTTTTAAGCAGATCTAATGGCTACAACCCAAATTGAAATATTTTATTTTTTGTGGGAATTATCATGACAACAAGAGAGTGGTTCCATAAAAAATACAATAGCTAAGTCAATAATAAGTAGTTAACCTGAATAATGAGAATCTTTGGAATAGCGTTCGCTGAATTTGCTCAAGTAAAGCACTTGGAAATATTCATTACGAATATTTTAAGCGACTCAGAATGAAATTTCCTTAATTAAGAATTAGAATTCAGTGAATAATGATATAAAATCGAGGTTAAATGAGCCTTCAATGTGGAGATAAAAAAGAAAAATGGATACTAATGACTCTAATCGCAATAACTTATCGAAACTCCGATGAAATGGAATAATTTTTTTATTTTCATCGAGAAAAATCCCCCTTTTAATACACACTAACAAAGCCCAATCAATTAATTAATAATTTAATTGATTAATTAAGGGATTTGTTTGGTTTATAAGCCTGCTGATTCTACCCTGACAATAGAAAACATTAATCAGGTTCTGACTTACGAAGATTGAAAGAGAATTGAGCCTGAAAAACGCAATGTTTTCCAGATAAAAAATAGAATAATAATTGTTAAACTCACGTGATTGAACCACTGCTGGAAAAAAGTGAGTCCCACGGAGAGTACGAAGTAAAATCCAATCAACACAAGGGAAACAGCCACAGTACGTCCAAATGTTTTTCCCCCTTTATTCGATGTCTGATAATCCTCCGTATGCTGGAGATAATAGTCGGTCGCGTCCGGATCGTTTCTCGCGATTTCATATTTGACATCCGATCTTGGCATATTTAATTTCTGAATATAGCGTATTATTTTCCTCGAATAATGTCACATGTTCACGACCCTACAGTTTTTCCATTGCACCATAGCTGTCCTATGGTCTGTAATGTTCCCAGACGTCATTAAAACACCACTGAAATCGATTAAGTAATCGGTGGAATTATTCATTATTCATTAATTACCTGTTATCCAGTGGGTCCCAGTCCCACGTCGATAATACCTACGAATCACTCAATTTCGATTGTAAATATAACCTCCAATCACTCGTCACATATTTTCACGAGAAGTGTGTACACAGAATCGGCCATTTGATTATTAATTCACCCAATTGTCGGAATATTATTTACTCATCGGGACTGGAGGAGCTGGAGGACACTTGACTTCTATTATCAATCATGAATTACTCCGGAATAAGCGAAAAAGTGGAATATTCGCGGCAATCGAGGATGTGTGTCGCCAACGTTAACGTCATGTCAACGTGATAGTAGCTCAATTGAGAATTCACGATACGACTGTCTCGTGGCATTATTAGCGTCACTGTAGATAAATAATTTGCGGTTTATGAGATAATAAATTTTAATGGATTTTTTTGGAATTTTTTGACGCGATTTAGTCGACAATTTTATCTGCCAATTGAGTATTCATGATTTTTGTCTGAATGTTTGGAGATTCCAAGGGAAATTCCAGTGGTTTCTTCCTCTAGATCTCCATAACCTTTTTTTTAGATTCTCCAATGTTTGGATTAACTCTGGCTCTTGAAAAATGAGAGATCAAGTTAAGAACATCATCTGAACGCTGACACTTTTTTGCTTCCGAATGAGAGCTTTGTTTTATTTTTTACTCATGAATGAGATCCCTGGATGATCCTCGAGGGTTCCAACATCACCTCGAAGACCACCCAGCAAGCTAAGCAGTACAATTAAGTCCTAATCGCTCTGCAGTAGTGCTCCCTCCAACTGGGGGGTGAGTTTCTCTGCAGTCCAGCATCATCTGGCCTAAGGAGTTGCAGAGACCCAAGGATGACAGCCTTCTCCATCTGGCCTGCCAATATTGAGGCATTGCACCTGCAGGCTGCAAGCACCTCAAGCGCAAATACAAAAGACTCTCTCATGCCGCCCCGAGAGCTATTGGAGTATTGCCAGCGGTATCTGTCGTCTGTCCCACCAACTCATCATTGAAATTCCTCTCGTCCGATTGGTCCATTGGATGAGGGTCTAGTCCAGCGTGTGTGTCCGACGAAGATAAAATGAACGAGAGATGAAATTTCTTCTCAATTCAAGTAAACAATTATCGCCATTTAGACAATAAAAAATAAAAATCCCCTCAGCTTCACTCTCACAAGAGATGATTCCCCGCTGTCTAAATTTAATTCTCGGCTTCGAATCCCGATCTATCCTCCACCCGTTCGAATATTCAAGCTTCCGGCAATTAAGATCAGGATGTTAATCTAATTCACTCGGTATTTTTCTTTCAGAAGAATCAGAAGAGAGATCGTTCCCCGAATTATTTAATTTTTTTCTTCCAATTTTGCGATTATTAAAGAAGGAAATGGAGATAGAATTCAATGAACGCGTTGATAAATCAGCTGTTTCTCTGTCTCATCAACGTCTTCTCACTCTGGCCAGGGCCCTCCAAAGACTCCCCAGCGGTCCATGCTCTCAGTATCCCCGCAGAAGCCGATCCGGTTTCACTGGAGGACTTGTCACGAATAATTGCTAGTGGTTATTTATATATTTTTTTGTTTGAGAATTTGAGAGAAATTTTATTTATGAAAATTTAATATCTGGGAGATATTAAATCACTCACGATGGGGTGGTGGCCTCTTGCACCTTTGATTCTCCTCGTGGTGGGCAAGGCCGGCGCCGAAATTTTAACTCCACCTTATTTCAATCTGGCTGAGGGCAAGGAAATCATCGCCTCGGCAACTTGTGGGGTTGATACACCCGGTCCCGAACTCTATTGTAAACTCGTCGGCGCCAACTCTGACCAGCATGAGGACATTAATCTCATCCAGGGACAGGTGAGTTTTCTCCAGTACTTTTTAAATTATTTTACTCTGCAAGTTTTTAACCAGTTCGTAATTTATTCATTCGGAATTGTGATTTCATTGACAATCAGGAGTTTAGATTTATCCAGATTTGTTTAGTCCACAGTTCAATAAAATTACCTCGTTAATGATCCCTTCTGGAGATAATTAAACAATTGTTCCGACGAAAAACTAGAGAATTAAGAGTTTTGGAGAATGAAAAGACGAGAGGATTGTGAAGGTTTGCAATTATTGACAGAATTTAGGGAGTCGCTGGTGGAATGACAATTGTATTCTTTAGACAGTGAGTGTTTACGGGCAGGAACTTGTTGAAAAAATTAAGATGTAAGTGAGGATTAACCGCCCGCCGGGCGATCAAAGGACCTGCCACTGGGTCTTCGTCGCTTCGTAACGACAAAAAAAAGTGTAGGCTCGCAAAACCTGTCCTAAGTATGAAGCCATAGCATTCCGCGACATCCGAACATCCTATTACAGATCTAAACTATTTTAAATCATTATTCCTCTTGAAAAGCGCGAGGACGACGCTCACATCCAATATTGTTTAATTCGCGAGACAATTGGCAAAGAGATTTTAATAATTGGCAAACAAATTTTACCTACAAAATAAATTAATTAATTTAGCTTCCGGCGAAAAGCAAACAAAGTGAGAAAAAAAATTGTTGCCGCGAGGAAAAAAAATATCTCGGTCTGAACGGGTTGGGGAGGAGTTAATCACGTAATAATGACCTCTTGACAGCCATTTCTATCGAGCTCATCTCCAAACTCTACCAAACAACTCGAGTTAGCGGCGCTTGGCCCCATAGCAATGTTAGTCTAAAAATAATTCATTTAGCCTAGGGATTTCAGATGTTTTAATGGTTTTTCTCTCAATAGGTATGCGACTTCTGCGACCCCTTGGTGGCGGAGAAGAGCCATCCACCGGAGCATGCCGTCGACGGGATGGAGACGTGGTGGCAGTCCCCACCACTGTCACGAGGAATGAAATACAATGAAGTCAATTTGACGATTAATCTGGGACAGGTGATTAAAAAATGATTTTTCATTCGATCCAACCACCAAAATGTCCAGGGAGTTGAGGCTGTGATTAAACTTCGATGATTATATTGTCATCTGCACCTCGATAACGTTCTCTGATACCAATCCCACGTAATTGTCGTCTAATAAGTCATTATGGCGGTTCGTTGTCAGTCCAAAATGACAATTTTTCAGTTTTCTCGCGTGTGCAATTCCCCAAGAGAGAAACCTGGGGAATCCTCGGGAGTCTAGGGAGAAAAATAAAAAAAATCTCTCGGGGAGAGGGTCCTTAATGTTAACATATTATTTTATCATTCCACAATTTTTTTACATTTCTGTTGCGAGACCTAATAATACACGGAATGATGACAGCTTATCATAAAGAAGGAAGAGCTGATAAGCTTTGGAAATATCGAGGCAAGCGTTTTATCATAAATAACTTCCTGTGCTGTTGGTCTACGGGGGAAATGAGTTTATCGTTAAGATAGTGCTCCCCGCGCGCTTTGAACTATTTCACCGAGAATGAAAGCTACTGTTTGATTTATTAAAAATGAGGGAACACGGAGAGACGGAGAATTGAGAATGAGAGGGCGTAGAGACTAGGGCACTGACAATACTCAGCTCTTCTCAGAATTGTCTGGGTAATCTTTGGGGTGGGCCGAACGATCTGGGCACAGAGTGCACTAAACCCGCACATGTTTTGGGGTCTCAAAAGGGACCAAGAGAACCAACAAAGAGATGAGGAAAACGAGACGGAGAATTTTCATAGGCTTCGACGAACATCTGGCCGGCTACGCCCCTCCCTCGATTTTTTTTTCTCACGACTGATGATTTTTACGATTTCTTGAAGTCTTCGAGAGACTCCATTCGGGGGAAAGACTAGCAGAAATGAATCTTCATTATTGGGACTATAAATATTTCAATTGTTTATGGATGTTTACTCTTTAGGAGACATTTTAAAAGTCTGGATAAAATTGGAATTTTTTTTGTGGAAATTAAAGTTACCAGGGAATTACAGAAAAGATACCCACTTTTTATTGAATATTAAATAAAATATTACTATTTTATTTAATATCAATAAAATATCTAGCTTATTTTGTTTTTATGGCTTTTTTTTAGGAATTCCATGTTGCCTACGTCTACATCCGAATGGGAAATTCCCCCCGCCCCGGGCTCTGGGTCTTGGAAAAATCAAAAGACAACGGGAAAACCTGGCAGCCCTGGCAATATTTCTCAGACTCCGAGGCGGATTGTATCACTTATTTCGGCGTGGACAGTCACACCCCGATAACCCGAGACGACTCCGTTATCTGTACAACCGAATACTCAAAAATTGTTCCCCTCGAGGGTGGAGAAATCCCAATTTCAATTTTAAATAACAGACCATCGGCCTCTCACTACTTCAACTCAACGGTTTTGCAAGAATGGACACGGGCGACGAACGTGAGATTTCGGTTTCTAAGGACGAAAAATCTGCTGGGACACTTGATGTCGGTGGCGAGACAGGATCCCACTGTTACGAGACGGGTACGAGTTAATTTAATACTTTAAAAAATTCCTACAATACTCAATACACTTGGAATTCTATGTATTACTTAATAAATATCAACCAGAATTTTATTAAGCGTAGACTGCATAGATTTAATGATTAATTGCTGCCACAAAGAGTCTAAAGAAATAATGAATTGAAACCCCAGCTTGTGTGCCTTTTTTTGTTAAAAGGTAAAAAAAAGTAGATTTTCTTTTTATGTAAATTAATTTTTAAAAAATTTAAGTCACAGTGACTCAGCAGCTCTCGTCGAGATTGAGTATTTAATGCCTCAGGCGATTAACTCTTATCGTCTCTCGATTTCTGTGGGCCTCTGGTTATACGATAAACTCAAGACCCCAAGAAATCACCAGAGAGACTCGACAATTGATAGCCTCAAAAATACCTCATTCAGCGGACAGTCCAATGTTGAATGACCCAATTATAATTACCAGCGCATTTACTTTTCCAGTATTTCTACTCGATCAAAGATATCAGCATCGGTGGAAGATGTTTTTGCAACGGGCACGCAGCCACTTGCGACATTCGCGATCCCAATCAGCCGAATAAATTGGAATGTATCTGCCAGCATAATACGTACGGCCACCAGTGCGCATCATGTCTTCCGGGCTTCCAACAGAAGAAGTGGCGGCAGTCCACGGCCTTCCACAAATTCGTATGCGAGCGTAGGTTCACAAAAAAATGACATCCCAATTGTCTCTCGTTCCTCCACTCTCTCCCCAAAAAATACTCCCTCGGGCGTTTCGTTTTGAAGATTCTGACTGCCTCCCCAGAAGAAGTTTCTCTTCAATTAATTTTAAAATCCATAATTACAGCTTGCAACTGCTTTGGTCATTCCACCGACTGCGTCTATAACTCGACGATTGACGAGCAGCGTTTGTCCCTGGATATCCACGGGCTCTACGAAGGAGGTGGCTTCTGTAAAAATTGCCAGCACAATACGGAGGGAATAAATTGCAACAAGTGTAAACCGAAGTTCTATAGACCTCGTGGAAAGCCTCTGAATGCAACAGACGTGTGCCAACGTAAGTACATTATCATATTTTCCACTCCACCAGTCAATTGGAAATAACCAAAATTATAGAAAAAAAAGAAACCCGGATATAACTAGAAATTTATTTCGCGCGTCAAGATGTCATTATCATTCAATTAATTACGATTCTCTCTCGGACGAAAGACGACGCGAGGAGTTCCAAATCGGACGCGATCCCACAAAACCTCAGAACCTATAAAAAGCGTTTCACTCCCCCAAAATTAAACTCACTTAATCGCCCCCAATGATTGCAGCCTGCGACTGCGACTACTTTTACTCAACCGGCAACTGCGCCGAGTCATCAGGCAAATGTGAATGCCGTAAGGAATTCACATCCCCCGACTGCGACTCCTGCGCGTACGGGTACTTCGGCTACCCGGACTGTCGTCGGTGCGACTGCCACCTGGGTGGCACTGACGGTTACCACTGCGAGGCCATCGACGGCTACTGCCCCTGCAAGCCAAACTACGCGGGTCACTACTGCCACTTGTGCGCCGAGGGCTACTACAACTTCCCCGAGTGTCTCCCCTGCGAGTGCAATCCCGTGGGCTCCTCCAACGACATCTGCAACGTCCTAACCGGCAACTGCACCTGCAAGAACAATTTCCAGGGTCGAACCTGCGACATCTGTGAGCACGGCTACTTCAACTATCCCCAGTGTAACTTCTGCAATTGCGATACCCGAGGTACCGAGGAGGGAATATGCAACAAAGACGATGGAAAGTGCCTCTGCCGCGAGGGTTACGGAGGGTCAAGATGTGATCAATGTATCACCGGTTACTACGGCTACCCGAGCTGTCGTCCCTGCAACTGCAGCACCATCGGCTCGTCATCAGTCAGCTGTGACGCGTCCGGCAAGTGCTCGTGCCTGGGCAACTTCGCCGGTAGGACCTGCAACCAGTGCAGTCCTGGCTACTTCAACTATCCCGACTGCATCAGCTGCAACTGCAACTCCCACGGCTCAATCGGCATCTCCTGCGACAACGACGGCAAGTGCAAGTGCCAAGAGAACTTCGATGGCGACCAGTGCAACGTCTGCAAGGAGGGCTTCTACAATTTCCCAAGATGCGAGGGCTGCAACTGCGATCCAGCTGGTGTCGTCAAGTCCTTCATGGGATGTGGCTCCCTTCCAGCTGGTGAACTCTGCCAATGCAAGTCACAGGTCCAAGGGAGAATCTGCAACCAGTGTAAACCGATGTTCTGGAATCTTCAGCAGGGCAATCCCGACGGCTGTGAAACCTGCAATTGCAATATTCCTGGTGTCATTGGCAGCATTGGGGAGTGTGATCCGAGAACTGGACAGTGCATCTGCAAACCCGGAGTGACCAATCGCTCGTGCTCGCAGTGTGTCGATGGCACTTACAATCTCCAAGGATCCAATCTCTTCGGTTGTTCTGTCTGCAATTGTGATATTGGTGGATCAATCAGCTCGATCTGCGACAAGCAGACGGGCCAGTGCGCCTGTCAGCCGCGTGTCACCGGCCTTACCTGCAAGGAGCCGCTTAAGGCCCACTACTTCCCGACTCTCCACCAGTTCCAGTACGAAGTCGAGGACGGAAGATCGCCGAGTAACAGTCCAGTTCGGTATGGCTACGCTGAGGACAGCTTCCCCGGGTACAGCTGGAAGGGTTACGCTGTATTCTCAGACCTGCAGGACGAGATTATCCAGAGGATTTACATCCAAAAGTCCTCCCTCTACAGAATGGTCCTCAGGTTTGTCAATAACAACAACGAGCCTGTCCTCGGAGAGATCACGATCACCCCTGACAGTCCATCGGAGATTGAGCAGAAATTTAAAGTGCAATTTAAACCCACTAATTATCCTGAATTTGTTACCGTAGCTGGGGTTCATGGGAATCTACCGGCAGCTATGGTGATGAATCCTGGATATTGGGCGATCAGCATTAAAACTGGGAAGAACCTGTTCCTGGATTATTTCGTTCTGCTGCCGGCTGAGTACTACGAGGCAACTCTGCTGACTCAAGACGTCGATGTGCCGTGTGAGATTGGGCAGATGAGCCTCTGCAGACACTATGGTTATCCTTCCGTTGCGGAGTATGACTCGGTCCGTGGGGCTGGGGGATTTGTCAATGATAACGGAGTCAGGCTATCGTTGAATGAATACTTTAGCGATCAGGATGTTCTTGAGGAGATGGGGCAGGACGAAATACCGATGATCAATGATCACCAGAGGGCTATTCACTTTGAACTCCGTGTGACCAAACCGGGTCCTCATGTGCTACTGGTGACCTACGTCACTTACAGGGATGAGGAATCAACGTCCGTCCTCAATATCGAAGCCAATACCGTTGGCAAGGGCAAGGTTACTCTTCATCCCTGCAAATACACCAGCATTTGCCGCCAAGTTGTCACAGATCGTCTCGGTAAAGTGGCCGTCTACAGCTTCCCAACGAACTACGTCAGTATCGTCTTAACTAGTGAGCCGAACTCAAATGTCGCTATTGATTCAGTTGTCGCTATTCCTTACGATCAATGGTCCCTCGACTACGTCAAACCAAAATCCGTTTGCGTGCGTAAAAATGGAAAATGCGTTCAGGGAATGTTTCCGGGTGCTGCCGATGCCAAGAAAGTCGAATTCGAGACGACTAATGAAGCTCTGGATGCCGATCCACGTCCCACGGGGATCTACGACAGCACTACCAAGTTGATTTACCTTGGAGATCGCGAAGCAGTTGTAAATATTGAGACTAAAGTGCCAAGTCCAGGAGATTATGTGTTTGTTATTCAGTATTATCAACCCGATCATCCGGAATTTGAAGTGGATGTGCTCATTCAGAACGGAAAGTTCTACGAGGCTAAAGCCCCGGCGCCTCATTGCCCGAGTAACAGCGGCTGCAGGAGTATCATTCGACAGCAGGATGGCAATACCAAGTTCACGCTTGTCGAGAATGTCATCCTGACCTTCCAGAATCCCAAGCACAATATCTGGCTTGATTATATTCTGATAATACCAGCGGAGCAGTATCAGGACAAAATCCTCAAGAAAGTCCAGTTCGACCAGACCAAGGAGTTCTTGAAGCGCTGCGGCAATAATCACTTCTACATCAACACAACGGAGGAAGGTTTCTGCAAGGATTCGATCTTCTCGTTGACGGCTGACTACAACAGTGGAGCACTGAATTGCGCGTGTTCCGTCGAGGGAACGACGAGCTTCGAGTGTGAGAATTTTGGTGGCCAGTGTCCTTGTAAACCCAACATCATTGGCCGTCGCTGTGACATCTGCAAGACAGGCTTCTTCGGGTATCCCAACTGTCGACCCTGCAATTGCCCAAGAACCGCTCTCTGCGAACCTGAGACAGGCGATTGCATTTGTCCGTCAAAAGTCACCGGGGAGCGCTGCGATCGTTGCGAAGAAGGCACCTACGGATTCCATCCGATTATTGGATGCGAGGAGTGTAATTGCTCACCACATGGGGTCCTCAATGGTGACCTTCAATGCGATCTGTTCAATGGAACTTGCAAATGCAAGCAGAATGTCGTTGGTCGTCAGTGTGACAAATGCCGACCTGGTTACTCCCAATTTCCATACTGCGAGAAGTGCGATTGCGATGTTAGGGGAACAACAGTGGATGTCTGCGACCAAGTCACCGCGGAGTGTCACTGCAAGGCGAATGTTCAGGGGTCTGCCTGTGACATCTGCAAGGAGGGCACCTTCAATTTGCAACCAAACAACGAGGAAGGCTGCTCCAAGTGCTTCTGCTTCGGTAAAACAACTCGCTGTGTATCAGCCAATCTCTACCGGACTCACATCTACGATATGATTGACTGGGACATGGCATTGGTTCACGACAAGACTGGTGATATTACACTACTGGAGTCAACCCCCCAGGAGTGGAACAATGCTGCTGTGATTACTTTTACGCAGAACGAAACCAATAGCGTCATTTACTTCTCCGCTCCTGCAAGCTATATTGGCAAACGATTGACGTCCTACGGAGGATTGTTAAACTACACAGTTCACTACAGCACAGGACCCTTCGGTAAGGCAGTAGCTGGTCCAGACGTCGTCCTCGTCGGAGCGGAATCAGTTGTCTTCTACTATGGTGACGAGCAGCCCCCGTCATTTACGAATTTCAGCGCATCAGTCGAGCTCCTCGAGACTAATTTCTTCACAACGAAGAACCAACAGGTCTCCCGTGAACAGTTGCTGGTTCTACTGGAGAACCTCAAGGGAATATACATAAGAGCGACCTATTGGGAGGCAAGCATCAAGGCCTCTCTGTCCGGCGTGACTCTAGACACCACCACTGATCTTTACAATAAATACAGCATCCTAGCTAACAGCGTCGAACAATGCCAGTGTCCACCGAATTACCAAGGTCTCTCTTGTGAGGAGTGCGCCCCAGGTTACTACAGAGTTGAGTCTGGACCCTACGGAGGCTCCTGCGTAAAATGCCAATGCCACGGCCATAGTGAGACCTGCGATGTGAAGACTGGAGTATGTCATGACTGCAAGAACGGAACTACTGGTGATCATTGTGAACTTTGCGAAGAGGGTTACTACGGGAATGCTACAATGGGAACTCCATCAGACTGTCTCATCTGCGCTTGTCCGCTTCCAATTGCCACCAACAACTTCGCCACCAGTTGCGAGGTGAATGAAGCTGGCAATAAGATCAGCTGCAACTGCTTCAGAGGGTATTACGGGGCGCGCTGTGAGTCCTGCGCTGCTGGATTCTATGGAGATCCAAACATCGAGGGTGAATTCTGCAAACCCTGCGAGTGCTCCGGGAACATAGACACCAATGACATTGGCTCCTGTGACTCCATAACTGGAGAGTGCCTCCATTGTCTGAACAACACTTACGGACAAGCTTGTAATCTGTGCGCTCCGGGCTTCTATGGTGATGCAGTGGAGCGGAAGAACTGCCAGAGCTGCAGCTGTGCCCAATGTGGAATGGACAAATGCGACAGCTACACTGGGCGCTGTCAGTGTAAACCAAATGTCATCGGGGAGTCTTGCGACAGGTGCGCTGTAGATCATTTTGATTTCGACTCCTGCAACGGATGTCAGTCCTGCAACTGCGGACTCGCCTCCGAGGAGAGCCAGTGCGACGAAACCACTGGACAATGCAAGTGCAGGCCTGGAGTCACTGGTAGGCAGTGTGACAGGTGCATCCCGGGGTACTGGAATTATGGGCCCGATGGATGCAGCTCCTGCGGCTGCAACACCGGATATTCTATCGGGGCATCATGTGACGCTGCGACCGGTCAATGCTCCTGTCTCCCTGGAGTCATTGGTGAGAAGTGCGATCACTGTCCCTTCAGGTGGGTCTTCAAAGACGGCGACGGATGTTATCAGTGTGATTCTTGCATTCACGATCTACTCGATGTCACCGACGAGCTGAAATCACTTCTCGAGCCTGTTGCTCAGGAATTCAACAGCGTGGCCGAGAGCTATTACACGAATCAGCGGTTGAAATTCATCAATGATACGGTCAATGAACTCTATCCGAAGGTGCGGCTTCTCGATCCCAGCAGGATCAATCTGACTCCGGTGCAGCAGGAGATTGCGCGTCTTGATCAAGACGCGTTGAATCAGAAGCGAACAGTGGAGTACATAGCAGAGACTAGCAAGCATCTGAAAGACGGCGCGGAGAACACTCTGAACGACATGAATGCCTTGGAGTCCGATGTCAAGAAGGAGATTCGGCTCGTTAATAAAATCATTTCGGAAGTTCAAAGTCTCGCCACGAACATTGCATCCGGTGATGGTGCGAGGATAGACAGTGCCTTGAATGAAGCTAAAGACATCTTGGCTGGAATTAGGAATGTCTCGTTCATCGAATTCCGGGACAAGGCGACTGATCAATCCATTGACGCCAATGTCCTCGTCTCCGAGATGATGGAGTACAATGTGCCAGTCACTCATTTGAGCTCATCAACAGCATCACTCGGTACGAAGTTGCGCAATTTTGCGAATAAGCTGGATGATTTCATGAATAACGCGGATAAAGCTAATGAACTGACGCGTTTAGCGAAACAGTTCATCGATGAGAGCAAGAGATTCACGGAATTGGGTAATTTCGATATGATTAGGAACTCAACAGTAGAGACTGAAGATGATGTTACTGCTGGGGACAGATTGAATCGAGAAGCCGCGGAAATTCTAGCTAATGCAGTTGTGACTTTTGAGTCTCTGGAGGACTTGACAAGGATGCAACAGGATGCCTACTCAAGACTTAATGACACCCTCGAGCAGAATGACGATGGTCTCCTTGACATTCTGGGCACTGTTCAAAAGGCGACAGATCACGCTGAGGATCTTCACAGGCTCTCCTTGGAGCTTGATGATGTCCTCACTGGGACCAGGAATACCAGTGCAGTGAGAGCAGTGTCTGCTTACAGAGACATAGAGAAAGCTATCAAGGTGGCGAAGGATGCGGCCCTGGAGGCCGTTGAAGCAGCCAACAACGCGACTAATCTCTCGTCTGGCATTGGCGCAAGATCCAGGGATGCTTACGTCAGGTCCCACGATCTCAACCGGTCTGCTGAAGACGCGTTGGCCAAGACCGAGGGAAAACTTGAGGAGGATCTTGACCAGGCGAAGCAAGACGCCAACGTATTGTCTCGAGCAAACCGCAGAAACGAGGAGGTACTAGATCGTATCAACTCGACTCTGAGCAATCTCCAGGTGCCCACCGACTCTCTCATTGAGGATTCTACACATGAGGCTGAGGACATCGAGGATCTGATTGATCGGGTTGAGAATCATATGAAGGACGTTGTGGGTCGTGTGCCCGACGATCTGCTAAGAACCAAGAATCTGTCCAAGGACACATCAGACTCCATCCGCGATATTTCCCAGGCGAAGAAGCAGTTGGACTCCGTCAGCAAAGTTCTCCCTGACATGTCCGAACTTCTCAACAGACTCGGTGAGAAGCAGAGGACAATGGACAATGCGGGAAATGAGTTGAAGGGCAAAATTGAGGCTCTCAAAATGAAAATAGCTAATGCCAGAGAGTTGGCGGATAGATTCAAGACGGGATTGACATTCTACAGAAATACAACTTTGGAGCTGAAGAACCCGGAGAGTCTTCCTCTCCTGGCTACCTCGACGAAGCTCTCAGTCTACTTCAAAACGAATAAGACAAATGGATTCTTACTCTACCTTGGAAACGAGGCTCGTCAGACAACTCCTCGCCAAAAGACCCACGACTTTCTAGCTCTCATGATCGAGTCTGGATACCCTGTACTGGTAATCGACTTTGGTTCAGGCCCCGTCAAGATTGTGAACAACAGATTTGTGTCTGACAATATCTGGCGGCAGATAATCATCGATAGAACCGGAAAGAATGTCAAGTTGATAGTCCGAGAAGATGTCGGTGGCATCGAGAAGTACCAAGAATTTATCGAGGAGCAAGTCCTCAATGGCACCTACTCCATCTTCGATCTAGACCAGAAGACCTCGAAGCTGTTTGTCGGTGGTTATGACTCGTCCTTCCAGATGCAGGACGCGGTGACAGCCTCGTCCTTCGAGGGTGAGATGGAGGATCTCGTCGTGGGTGATGTGCCTGTCTCCTTCTGGAACTTTAAGAAAGGTGAGAACAATCGACAGGTTGCCATGGAGCGAGACAAGCTTGTGGACTTTACTCCTGCCACTGGATATCGCTTCGACAGGAATGGCTACGCCATCATTGGAATGAAGAATTCCAACATACGATACGATCAGCAGAAGTCCGGTATAAAGATGCATTTTAAGACGCTCAGTGAAGATGGTCTGATGTTCCTCATGGGCAAGGGCAAGCACTTCTTCGCTTTGGAGATGAAGAACGGACAGATTCTCTATCAGTTCAATCTTGGAGAGGGCACAGTATCCTTGATATCTCCGAATAGGTACAACGACGGCCAATGGCACATTGTGGAGGCCAGACGACTGGGAGGCGCAGGAGCTCTGGACGTGGACGGCGTTCATGCAGGCCAGAACGCAAGCATAGGTGACACCAAGATTCTAGCGGCCACAGACCATGTCTACGTAGGAGGCTATCCCCCCAACATCCGCCATCAGCATAAATCGGTCTCCAACGTCGGCTTCGAGGGCTGCATCGATCAACTTTCCATTCTGGACACTCCAGTTGATCTTACCAAGAACTTACAAGCATTCGGCGTTATGCCTGGCTGCCCCACTCGCTTCGCTAGCCTAGTCTCCTTCGAGGATGACGCCCCAGGCTACGTGCGGTGGTCCAATCTCTCAGCGGATACCGCTCTTCAAATCAATTTGAAATTCAAGACTCCTGCCAGAGACGCCATTATCTTCTACGCGACCAATCCCGAACAGACGACGAGCAGTGTCTTGAGACTCAGCGACGGTGTTTTAACTTTCCGAAGTCACGGAGAGGAGATCAGAAGCAGCCAAGCTGGCAACAAGTTCGATGACAACGAGTGGCACGTGGTGACTGCCACCCACGATCCCGAGGCTCTTCGATTGGACATCGATGACGCTGAGAATTATCAGTCTACTCAATACCCACCACCTCTACACATTAAATTCGGTAATCTATATATCGGGGGGATTCCCAACGCCGAGAAGGACTCATTCATCGGTTGCATAGGTGACGCCACCGTCAACGGCGAAATTATAAACTTCGCCAACACCAAGGAACGACCCAATGCACAGCTGGACAAGTGTCTCGGAGGTGAGGGCTCCTCAGCTACTGTCACGGAACAACAGCCGGCCGTATGGCCACCACCCCTGATGACCGATGTCGACACTATTACTATGGCCAATACCGAAGCGAATATCGTTCACGTGGAGATTGATCACACGGCGGAGCCCGAGCGAGAGGGTGAGGGGCGGGTCACAATTCCGATACCAACCGAGGATAACCTGGAGGTCAGTCCTACAAGACCGCCCGAGTCCGAGCAGTGTAGACTACCTTACCTACCGGACAACGATCCCGACAGCGAGAATGCCTTGAGGTTTGGCACAGCCAGGAACAGCCGGCTCGAGTACAGATCCCTCAGTGGAACGTACAGGGATGCCTATGACTTCCAGATTGACGTCAAGACTATGGCTGATGAAGGCATCATCTTTTATACATCTGAGCTGACGAGGGAGAGCTTCATCGCTGTCTTTGTGAAAAATGGGAGGGTTCATCACACCTTTGACTGCGGCAGTGGACCTGCTCTGCTGCAGAGCGATGTCAAGATCAATGATAATCAGTGGCACACCATTGTGTTCAAGAGGAGGAACACCTTTGGTGAGCTCATCGTTGATGATCAGGCGCCTGTTGCTGGGTATTCGCAGGGAGATGTCCAGACCTTGAATGTTAATCCACCGTTTTATGTGGGGGGAGTGCTGCCAGAACTGGCTGCCAGTGTTCATGAGCAGATTGGAATTAATAAAACGTTCAGTGGATGTCTTGGCAACTTTATGATGAATGGACAGTCTCTCGGAGAGGCCGAGGAGAGGATTGGGGTCATCAGGTGCTCGAAACGTGTGGAGCCAGGATTGTTCTTTTATCCTGGTAATGGAAGTAATTTATTCAGAGCGATGGATAAATTCACAGTTGGAAGGACCATTGATATTCAGATGGACATCAAACCCAGGACCACCAGTGGCCATTTGCTGTCAATCCATGGCAAACGGGATTTCATTCTTTTGGAGATGGTTAATGGAACTATCAAGTTCTTGGTGAGAACTGGGAAGGGCAGCATTGAGACCTCTTTTGATCCAACCACTCCACATTCTCTGTGCGATGGACACTGGCATAATATCCGAGCTATGAAGCAGAAGAATGCTGTACTACTCTCGGTGGATCATGCAGCAGCACCACCTGGTATTGGTGCGAAGAACACGGTGGGAGTACTTTCCAAACATCCCATATTCATCGGTGGACATCCACTGCTGGGCAAACGACTTCGCGGCAGCACCTCCAACTCTCAATATGTTGGATGCATCAGAAATATTATTATCAATAATCAGGACATTCCACTCAATCCAGAACGTACTTATGGGCACGTTATCACTGGTGTTTGTCCCACCATTTAAAATTTTTATATTCAACAGGGGAAAGCGACACTTGGGATGGTCTTCGACGTATTAATAACTCGGGAATTCTCGAGCAAAAGGGAATATTTGGGAGATATTTGTCCGGTAAATGGGCATTGTCTGCTACCAAATGGAAATGAAACGGACACTATTGGGTTGAAAATATAAAATATTTTGAAGTCTTTCAGAATTGGATGTCCAAGAATTAACTCATCGAGTTTTTGTTGTGATTTTATGGGAATTAGTTTTTTTGTAATTAATTTCATGATGATAAGTAGTCAGTGAATATACCGTATGATTTTTCCTAGCTGTTTGATTGACAAAGGGGGATATGGAAAATTGATATTAATCATTTTCAACAATTGTAAAGTGAGTAACTCTCGCTAAACAATCTATTCACTTTTTCTTTTAAATCCCTAATTCCTGAATACAAATCAAAACTACTGGTACAAATGATGTGAAAAAAATTCTACACAGAAATTTTTTTTAAATAAATAAATCATGAAATGACTCAGGTTTAGATCATTGACCTCTTTTTATTATTTTGTATTTAAAAAAAACGTAAATTACATTATAAAAACACAACATTCCGGGGTGATCTAAAAATGGAGGACATTGAATTTAAGGAGGGCCCAAAATCATACTGTAAGTATTCAAAATCTTACGAACTAATATCGAGTTAAGCGCGAGTAATGACACAGCAAGTACAGCCAAATAATTATACAAAAACAGGTAAATACCGGGGGACGTCAAAATGATGCGCTCCAGTGAGATTAATCGCAATGATTTTATCACCGTTGGTTTTCACATTGGCATGTACATTATATTACTCGGCGCAATTAATTATCATTGTGACAATAGAAAGTTGAGTGTATCACAGTCTTAGTTATTTAAAATAAAATGAAATGTGTGGAATCTGACGGTTTTGTAACAAAAGTGCGCGACGTCTTCGTAACGTTTTCTATTTTATGCGATAGATCAAGTCTTCACGCACGAGAAAATTCCTAAGAAGTTCATTTAAAGGCCGGATCAGTTATCTTTTGAAACTTTAACGACGTTCCATTTTTTTATCTCCCCCGAGTAAATTATCCGAACCTTTTTTACTAAATTAAAACGCTCCCTATCACTCTCCCCTGATTCTTTTGATTTTTCCATTATAAATTCATGGAAATTCCGACATTTATCGCAACGCGATATTGCAAAACGAATTGTTCAGATCATTTATTGAATAAAGATAAGAAAATGGAACGTCCTATCAAAGTAATCAATCCCGGTCTTAAGTTGTCGATTTTTCTGAACTATCAGTAGCTTTGCAATTTCTTATAGAAATTTTCATTCAGAAAATCAATAAATTTCCATTTTTCTCTACTATTTATTCTATTGAGATGCCATCTTGAATTTTCCCTAAAATCGGAGATGACAAAAAAAATGAAAATTGAAATTTCAAATCCTTCTCCACCCGATTAACTTATCTATAAATTTTGCTATAAAAACCGCGAGGAAAAACTACGGACTATTTTTGCGTGTGAATTTACCAAAAACAACCAAACGATTTTAGGAAGAATTTCTCGAGTTTTTTTTACACGTGAGGTAATTCGTAATATTTAACTCACAGGTATCTTGAAGTAGTGACTACAAATGTCAAATGTTCTGTGCACAATTTTCACTCAATACCATGGGCAAAAATCATAACCAGCCCAGGCTCAACCATCATGTCCTCGGGCATGTGGGCATTGTCGCAGTAGAGTACAAGAACCGCTTGTTTCCCAGGCACACGTTTGCAGACATAATTCTCGTACTGCCTTCGCGAATTCTGCCGGGTCTCCAGGGAATTCAGGCCCGGGGGCCATTTCCTCTCGTGACAGTTCTCCATGAGTTCGTCGATCACGTGAGGAGGGCAGTTGTACTCTGACAGCGTTCTCTTGATCATTGTCTGGGGAATGAAAAAATAAAATGAAGACGATTCCAGATTAAAAAAAAACTGGTCTCGAGTGAACTCGGCCTGATGGTTCTTTGATGCCATCAGAGGTAGAAAAAAAATGGCCTACCTGTAGGAGTTCATCGGGCGTAGATATCATTCCACCCCACCTGGTGACCCTGGCCCTAGGGAGCGTCGATGACCATCTGACAACTTCGTCCCTCTCCATCTGATCGGCAATGGCCCTCATCGCGGGATTGGAGACCCTCATGGCGCGCATAAAATCCTTCAACAAATTGATCTCCCTCCTCTGCTCGTTGATCTGAAACTGCTGCTCTCCAAGCTCTCGCTTCATATCGCTGAGCTTCTGATGCTGCGACTGTATCAAACTCCTCAGTTCACGTACGCAATTGTGATCCTTCAATTCGTCCTTCGGAATTATGAGATTGCAGCCCTGCTCGCAGGGAACCGGTCTCTTCGGATTGAATTCACACTCGTCGAGATGACTGACCAGACTATCGAGCTTGATCACCGCTTGGCAACCGTACCTCATGTTATCACAGTTGATGCAGAGACGAGCGAGAAGATTGCGCAAAATTCGCGGCACCGGTCGCAACTGGGCTGATGTTATTGGCGTTCTGTCCAGGGGACACGTGGGCTGACGATTTATCCACTCGTTGATGCACAAACGGCAGAATGCATGCTCGCATACCTGAGCCTGCAACACATCACTCATCTACAAATACAATCATACATCACTCATAAACAAATAACATTTGAGACTAAAATGAAGGAAGTGGACGTGGGAACGTGTGATTATCAAAGGAGGACAAACTAAGGCCCGTCCTGATCGATTTTTTTTTATTTCTCCCTCGAGATTCCCCAGAATTCCCCCTGAATCCCTGCTCATTATATATTCCAGTGATTTTCTTATAGTTTTTTTTATAAAACTTCACATTAATCTGATGACAAAAGACTAGGGAATTAGCTGGACAATTTTATTGGATTTCTATTGATTTTTATTGGAATTCCCAAGAGCTTTGAGATGAATTTCACTGCTTGTCCATTGGAAATTTCTAATAGAAACCATTTGGTAGAAAAAAATCCGCGGGACATAATTTTGCCATACAACTTTCTCTCTTTAACGCCTTCGATAGGAATTCCTGGACAATAATTTTCTGAGTTTCTTCTGCTCTATTTCTCCCCATTCTTTTAGCTTAGGAAAAAGGGAACGAACGAACTTGGAAGATTTGAGTGGAGGAATTTCCAGAGAATAAGGTTCACAGGAAAATGATCAGATTAACCTGACCCAGAAAAATCCTGCCCTTCGTCTGTCTATTTAACCTCTTCAGAAACACGAAAAGAAAAAAAAATTACCTGTACAGGATCCTCCAGGACTCCAGAGCAAATTGGACATATGAGTTCCTCATCGACTTCCCCCTGGAACCTATTCACATCGAATCCCATATCTTCAACAGTCTCTGCACGTTTTATTTACAATTCCAGAGCCGACTCTCCAGAGAGAAATCACAATTCACAGAACGTCTCGAGGAATCATCTCCGTTGATTGATACCGAGTATTAACGTCTCATTGAAACTAAAAATTGCACTTGTAGTGTGGAGCACATGCTCCCAGAAATCACGACAATTTTATCGTCCCAATTTCACGAGCATCGATTGGCCCTGGGGCTCTCAAGCCTGGAAATACCGGTAGGTAAATAGTAATGACGTTTTTTTTGTCTTCTCGGTAGACTCTGGGCCTTCTGGACACTTTCAAAATCTCCACAACCCATGTAAGAGCTCTTAGGATCTCGCCTTCTCGAGCTCAGCCTGAGGAAGACTCGAAAACTTTGACCATAACAAAATGGAATGGACAAGTTATTGCACTTTTTGGTTGACTTGCCGTTCAAAGGATTGAACTAACGGGTTTATCACTTTCTTGAGATCAACTCCAATCAACTTGCACGAATCTTACACTGCCCATATGAGGATTGAGGAATGAGTGTGTAGTGACTGCTGCGGATGGAGGTGTTAAGGTATTATGGAGGCAGGTATTGGAAAGCAGCAAAACAAGGGACAAGTACGTTGAGACGCCGCGGCACGGCGGTTCGATCGCAATTGCTCTCTCCT